>VYZW01054878.1:2362-19426 GCA_013401315.1 Balaeniceps rex
CTTTTGCATTTTTTTTTGCTAAAAACTGTTTTTTTTCCCCCACCAAAATGAAAATATTAAAGGTAGTTTCTCCTCCTCCGCCCCTTCCTTTAATAGAAAAATAGCAAGGAAGTTTCTGGATGAATGGATAGAATATAAATGATTTATTAAAAATCATAAACATGCACCACATAATTCAAGAGGCACTGTACAAGAATCTATATAATTCAGCATAATGTGATCACCTGCATATAAATTATTCTTCAAAGATCAAGAGGAGACAGAAGGAAGGGGCATAGCTACTTTGAACTTCATTTAATAAGAGAAATTAATTAGAAAAATACAACGAAGGCTATTTTGTCTATGGTCCAGGAAACTATGGCTATAGATCCTTTTAATATAATTTAAAAGAAAATCTGTTGTTTTATTAGGAGATATAAGTCTAATATAATTTCTGTTAACAGATATGAAATTACTTTTCCTCAAAATCTCTAGGTTTCTAAATACTGTGTTTATAATGCCTAATAGAGTGCCTCACTGAGTCTCTTTCTGACTAAAAGAGTCAGAAATTAATAATACTGGTGCAGGTTTGGTTCACTTACAGTAAATGTAAAATCTCCACTGGGCTATGCTGCAAATTAGGATTCTTATGAAAGAAGTTATTTGGAGACGTATGATCTCTTCTTTACCAGCTTCTGCCCATAGTACTTGAGAGAATATTTTGCAAATAAGAAAATTTTGTATTTTTTAACATCTTATAGAACAAGTTTAAGTGCGTCTGTTTAGATCCTGAACTAGTAAAGTCATTTAAGTCCCTGTGTGTCTTTGAGGGAGGAAGTAACACTCATCTTGAAGTCACTGGGAATGCTTTCATGCTTAAAGATATACTGAAGTGTCTTCCTATCCAAGGATCTTGAATTACAGTCTTTCTGTGGAAGAGAACAAACCTTTAAATTGCTGCCAGAGAAAGTTTGACTTTCTGTCAGACTTTTTACTGATATTGCATTTAAATGAAATCCTAACTGTGATTGTTTTGTAGTATAAGTAATAATACACTTAAAAGACATTTAAATAACACAAAAATCACAGAAATTAGAATTCATAGCTACAAAATGCTGACACTAGAACATGCATATTAGGGTTGCAAAACACTTGTTCAGACAAATAACTTTCATTACAAAAATGGAGTTTGTAGTCAAGTGAAAACTCTAGATATTTCATCCAAACTTTTTTGAATTTAAGCTACATTTAATTTTTAAAGAAGAGTTTCTAAATATGCATTCAAAAGAGACTGATTTAGTTTCAGATCAAACTAAATATTGCATTTGATCCCAAATAATTTTGACCAGTGAAGCCATTTTTTTATAGTTCTGTGTAGAATAAATTGTTATGAAGTCTTGCTTTTAAGATCTTAGGCCTTTATTCTATGTCTTCCACAAATTTACTTTTGACTTTAACATCATTTTAAAGAGTACCAAGCAGATCACAATGAACCACCTAAAGCAGGGCCTAAGTAAACCTCTGCAGAGGTAGTTATTGCTCATCTTGGATAGCATATCTGTGCTGGGCACTTTCTCAACCATGGTCATGTCCAATGGGCTTAAAAACTAAAAGTCTGCTGAAGTTTTCTTCCTGCTCCAAAAGACAATTTGGCTTAAGAAATAGCATGTTTTACCCAAGGAAGCCTGAAGAATTTGGGAGACATATAGAATATCTAGAAGATACACGGTATATGCAATACATATAAACACTGACAGTCTGGTGTGGGTTCGGGGGAGGCCACTGAGAAGGTGGGGTTGGAGCCCTTGTCCTGCAAGGAGAGGTTTGGATAATCCATGCACTAGCAGATGAAAAATTCGCATTTTAATTCCTTTTAAGTTTTACTTTCAGCACATCCCAGTCAACAATGTGTTTCATAACATCAAGCAGCAGGAGAAACTGGATCCGGGACTACAAAGAGTCACTGGAAAAAAAACCCTAAAAATGGTCAAAAGCAACTCCATTTAGGCAAATAAAGGGCTCTACAACACTGCTATTCTTTGGGGGAAGGTTTCTTTCCAGGCAGAATTCAAGAGTTTAAGGAGCAGGAAGTGGTCTTGCTTCACTTGAATAAAATCAGCTACCATGTAAGTGCAATAAACAGGATGAAGTACAAATATAGTGATTTCTTTGTTTTGTTTTGTTTTGCCTTTTGCATATCTTCTTCATGTCTACTTGCATCTGTAGTGAAACGATTAAGAAAATATTTAAATTTCAATAAGCTTTGTGTAACGAAGAATCATAGAATCCTGCAATCATAGGATGGTTTCAGTTGGAAGGGATCTTTTAAAAATCATCTAGTCCAACCCCCCTGCCATGGACAGGGACATCTTTCACTAGATCAGCTTGCCCAAAGACCCATCCAACCCAGCCTTGAACACTTCCAATGACAGGGCATTCACAACTTCTCTGGGCAACGTGCTCCAGTGTTTCACTACCCTTATTGTAAAAAACTTCATCCTTAGGTCCAATCTAAATCTACCACCTTTTAGTTTACAAATGTTGCCCCTTGTCCTGTCACTACAGGCCCTGCTCTCTCTCCTTCTCTCTTAGAAGCCCCTTTACATATTCAAAGGCTGCAATAAGGTATTCCCGGAGCCTTCTCTTCTGCAGGCTGAACAACCCCAACTCTCTCAGCCTTTCCTTATAAGAGAGGTGCTCCAGCCCTCTGATCCTTTTTGTGGCCTTCCTCTGGACCCGCTCCAACAGGTCCATGTCTTTCCTGTGCTGAGGACTCCAGAACTGGATGCAGTACTCCAGGTGGGGTCCCATGAGAGTGAAGCAGAGGGGCAGAATCACCTCCCTCAATCTGCTGCCCATGCTTATTTTTATGCAGCCCAGGATACAATTGCCTTTCTGAGCTGCTGGATCATGTCCAACTTTTCATCCACCAGTATCCCCAAGTCCTTCTCTGCAGGGCTGCTCTTAATCTCTTCATCCCCCAGCCTGCATTGATACCAGGGGTTGCCCCCACCCAGGTGCAGGACCTTCCACTTGGCCTTGTTGAACTCCACGAGGTTTGCATGGGCCCACTCCTCATACATGTCAAGGTCCCTCTGCATGGCGTTCCTTCCCTCAAGCGTATCAACCGAACTGCTCAGCTTGGTGTTGTCTGCAAAGCTGCTGAGGTTGCACTCGATCCCACTGTTCATGTCATTAATAAAGATATCGAATAGTACTGGTCCCAGTACTGTGTCCCCCGAGGGACACCACTTGTTACTGATCTCTAATTGGACATTGAGCTCTTGACTGCAACTCTTTGGATGCAGCCGTTCAGCCAATTCCTTATCCATCTAACAATCTATCCATCAAACCTATATCTTGCCAATTTAGAGACAAGGTTGTTGTGTGAGACCATGTCAAAGGCCTTGCAGAAGTCAAGATAGATCACATCAGTTGCTCTTTCCTTATCCACCAACACAGTCACTCTATTGTAGAAGACCACCAGATTAGTCAGGCACAATTTGCCCTTTGTGAAGCCGTGTGGCTGTCTCTAATCACCTCCCTGTCATCCATATGACTTGACATAGCTTCCAGGAGGATCTGGATATTACCAGGCCCAGAGGTGAGGCTGACTTCCTCTGACTGTAATAAAATGCTGGTGTCTGAAATTGTCTTTTTCTTTTAATACAGCATTCTCTAACTGTGACCATAGAGAAATCTTTCCCTTCTTTAGAGTATTGCTGTCCTTTCACAATTAGAACTTATCTCTAATCGCCTTTCCATTGTAGTATGTGTATTATTTTGTCAATTCTTCATTTGTTTTCAGCTTAACTTTAAGATCAATGAACATACTTGCCAATTTGACAGGACCATCAGTTGTTTGTGTAATTAATTAAGCCTTTTTTTTAACCCAAGCCCAGCAGATCTTATTGAATTTAATTGCTACTCAATCACAGAGCAAATTCTTCCTGAAATTAAAATTCTATTCTGCAAAGACAAACAAAGCTTCAGCAGGTTTTTTTGGTTGTTTTTGTGTCTGGCCCTGCCACTTTTAAGAAAACTGGATTTTCACCTTCTCAAATCCTGATATTCTTTTTTTTTCTTAGTTAAACACCTTTCAAATTGGAACCCTCCTGTCTAGCACCAACAGATTAAATGGTATGTAACAGAGAAAACATCTCAGAGATTGTTGCTATATTTCTGAACCGTTCTGTAGGAGTAAATCAAGTGAAAGAAATACCAGTATAATTTGGGGAAGGAAAAGCGCACAAATCTTTACACTTGTTTTGCTGTCTTGTTATAGTCATCAATATTACCATCAAGAAAAGGAATAGTCAGTATACATAACTTACATTACTTTGAATAATACTCAAGAAATGTCACTCCTGAGAGTGACATGAGAGTTACAAGTGAAATTAACAATTTACTAACCTATAAAATTTTCTGAATTCTTCCAAGCTGGCAGCCATTCTCCCTTTTACTCTTATTTCTATTTGTGTTGTGGTGCTGGTCCCTCCTGAACATGCCATTGCAGAATCATTATTGCGGACAGAGGTCAATCAGTTTGAAATCTGAAAAAGGTGGGTTGTTAGTGGGATAGGTGGGGAAAATCTAACTGTAAATCTACAGCCCATGACAAAACAAAGTTGCATTGTTTTCGGTGGTCACTCCACTCCTCTAACTCATTGACTTCAATCAGAGTTTTGCTTCACTAAGGATTTTGTGATCGTATACTTCATTTGGACAAAATGGATCCATTTTTCAAATTGCCACTGTGTGCTTGGGAAGGTCAATGATGTATTTTAGGTAAGCTAAACTAAAGAAGACTTGGGCTGTGGGGAAGAAAGTGACAATGAGAACAAGAAAGACAGAAGATGAGAAGGGAGGCAGAAGAGATATGGCAGGAATTCATTTTCCCTTTGAGTTCCTGGGAAGATGTATCAGTGATCTACTTTTTTTCTTTCCGCATGTTACTACCCCCTGATATTTAATATTTTGGAGATAGTAGACGAAGAGAATGGTTTTATTTTGCTGCTTCACCAGCTTTAGCAATTATTTTACTATTAACAATTAAACATTGTCATTTTCCATCTTAAAATCTTAAAAGCTGCCACAGCTCCTTGCCTCCAACCCCACCAGGTTGAGGGGGAAAGCTGGTGAGGCTGAGCATGTATTCCCGGTAATGCATACAGAAACACATATACAGTATAGATATATGCACATAGACGCAGCAGGACACACAGATGCACACAGACAGAAACCACAGCACTCTCACAGACACAGATAGGACTTACAACCTCAACTGGATCAGAGTCCCTTGAACAGACACACACACACATACGTGAACGTGAATCCCCAGGCAGCTGGGCTTAGACATGCAGCCTGTCCAGTAACTTCCCCTGGATCCTCTTTTCTCTCTCACACACATGCATGCACACACACATGTACATACCCCAACATGTACACACACCCACCAGCAGGTTTCTCTGTTGACCTCTATCCCCATGGTCCCTCCAGCACTAGACTTGGACCCCTGGTCCCTTCAGGAGCCAACCCCTCCATGTGCCTCACCCTGAGGTACCCACAGCCTGGTCCTGGGCCGCTCGCCAAGATCCCTGTCTGGTCAGGCTGCACATTCACTGGTGATCACACACCGGTACATGTACCTGCACTGGCTCCAGTGGCTGCCACCATGGACACACAGACCCTGACCCATGGTCCCCTCCTGCAGCCACCACCTGTCCCTCTGCACACACATGGGACAGGGCCCCTCACTCAGGAAACAGAAATGGACATCAGAGAGGGCAGACCATGCCAACTGGGTGTAGGGCATGGCCCCACGAGCACGCTGGCCACTCCCTGCTCACACCTCTCTGGCCCCTTGTATCCCCTTTCCCCTCTGTTTTCCCATGCTTGCTGCTCCTCAAACCACCCTGACCCGCACCTGTCTTTCCTCTTGTTCCCCCCCTACACATCCCACAATAAGCCTTGTTCCACCCCCTGCACCCCATGAAGTGTCCTGCACACCCGGGCAGTGACCCCTCAGTTTGTGATGAGACCTGGAGAGCCTCCAAGGACTCACAGTGCTAGGTGTCTCCCAGACAGCAGAGACTCCCTGGAACACCCTGGGGAGGGGCCAGGGAGGGGCTGGTGGTTGTGGCTGGGGTATTGACACCCCACCATGATATCTCTGGGGTTCTTCATGGGCGTGGTAGCATTATGTGACCCATCGTTGTTCCTCTCTGTCCCTCTGTGCCCCTTGTGTGGAAACAAGTTTTTTTTTTTATCACATAACCTAAAAATCTGCAGTTAATATCTTATGTTAGAGTCAGAGGGCTTAAGGATGGAAAAGACCTGTTTTAATTTCCTAGGAAGGAAATATCTCTGCTGAACGATGCTTTGCACTACTTGAATTTAGTCACCTACACTGGGATCATATACGACAAGGTTTCCATCACTTCCTTTAAGAAAGTATTTTGCTTTCTATTAATTTTAATTTCTCCACTATTTTATGACTATCTTTTTAACTATGTATTTTTGGTGTTTCACTGTTTGTTCCATGTCCTTTGCTTCCACCATCCCCCAAAAATCTAACTCTCATAAACTCTTTTCTTTCTTAGTTCCTCCACTTAACTAAACTCTGTTAGTTTATAACTGTTATTCTTATGCAAAGAGCAGCTTTGCACAGAATTTAATCTCTGCTATTCAAACTGTTTGAATAATGACAAAAAATATATTCTTTTCTATGGGATTTTGGATAATTTTTACCTGAAAAAAGCTACTGAATAGACAGAATTAATACACTTTGGCTTCCTTGGAAAGGAAGGTTCTTCCGATTATATGTGCTAAGCGAAGGCAACTTTGGAATAAATTTTGATGTAAAAATATTTTTATTTGATCTAAATGTAAAAATATTGTCCTTGAAAAACAGTCACTTCTTCATGTTCTCCTTTTTCTTCAGGAACAGAAAATCTCTAGCCGGATTTCTTTTACCAAGATGCGTTGATCTGTGTACAGTGCCCTCTTGATAAAGGGCAGCTATTCACCAAGATTCTGAACTTTAAGGAACTTTATGCCCCTTTCCTGCAGACTAAATATGATTTTTCTACTTGCTAAATAGCAATAACTGCACCCTTCAAATCATCTACCAGATCATGATACCTTCCTCAGCAGTGCAGTTATAAAGGCACATAGGCATAAAAAGAACAAATCAAGTCCACTGCAGAGTTCCTCTCTGTAAGTGGTACATACAGGCACCTCAGAATCTGTGAGTTACCGTTGGACTTCTTTTGATTTGTTGTTGTTGTTGTTATAATGTATAGTTTTTCCAGCTGCAGTTTAACAACACTAATAAATTAAGCTGGAGGACCTTTCTGTTTACCTCACTGGGGTACTGCTGGTATTCTAAAAAAAGCCTAACTGAAACTTCTCCTGATTGAGGAGGCTAAATCAGGCTGTCCTAACCTTATGATACCAATATAGAAGATGAAGCCACTACAGAAGATGAAGCCACTTGTGGCCAATTAATCTTCTAGCTAGAGTTCAGAAGGACCTGTCCCTGTGTTGTGGTTTAGCCTGGCAGGCAGCTAAACACTACACAGCCATTCGCTCTCTCTCCCCCTCCCCAGTGGGATGCGGGAGAGAATCAGAAAAAAAAAAGTAAAATCTGTGGGTTGAGATAAAGATAGTTTAATAGGACAGAAAAGGAAAGGAAAATAATAATAATAATAATAATATACAAAATAAGTGATGTACAATGCAATTTCTCATCACCTGCTGACCGATACCCAGCCAGTCCCCAAGCAGTGATCGCTGCCCCCCGGCCAAGTCCCCCCAGTTTATATACTGAGCATGACGTCATATGGGATGGAATAGCCCTTTGGTCAGTTTGGGTCAGCTGTTCTGCCCAGCTCTCTCCCAGCTTCTCATGCACCTGGCAGAGCATAGGAAGCTAAAAAGTCCTTGACTAGCCTAAGCACTACTTAGCAACAACTAAAACATCAGTGTGTTATCAGCATTCTTCTCCTACTAAATCCAAAACACAGCACTGTGTCAGCTACTAGGAAGAAAATTAACTCTATCCCAGCTGAAACCAGGACACCCTGGCATTTCCCACCCCCGCAGATGAATAATTATATTATGACATTTCATCCTTTATTTGACTTGATGAAACTAAGTAGGCCTTCTCTGAGTCTGTGATTAGGCCTTGGGTTTTTTTCTGGTGTTTTTCAAAGCACCATCAAGGTCTCTCAAAATGTTGAGATCTCAGTCTACTGCAACTGAAGAAAATCTGCTAGGCTCAAGACACTGTCCAAGGAGACTATGTAGACATTTGCAAACAGACTTATCTTGAATCTGCTTCCCACAGGCACAGCTGACTGTAGTGCTGTTGTTAACTGCAAAATCCGTTATGTTGACTGCCTGGTGACGACTCTGGTGGTGGTGATTGTTATATATCATTATATTTATGTATATGTATTATATACCCATACCAGGGCACAATATTCAACTGCTAAGAAGACAAAGCTTTTTCAAGATTTATTATTTACCTTCATTTTTAGATTATTGTTTACCTCCAGATCATCTAGTTAATCTGTGAAATATCTTGTTCTTAATTTTATTTTTGACCAGCAGCCTTTGAAACTATTGGACAGTACATACCTAGAACGTCAATGAGCTATTTTAGGAAGTTGTTTTGCCTGAGTTTAGTGCCAAGGAAGATGACTTTTTGGTATATTTGCATAACAGTTATTCAAGAAAAACGTAAACATTTCTAATTTTTGTAGGATCCCATTAGAATATTTGAGTTGTCAAAATATCAGGCAGTCCTTTAATTTTTCTGCCTGAGTATACGTACCTTTTGTATAAATGTAGTCTCTTCAGTCAACTCAAAGCCTTTATGATATTTAATGACAACTCATTTTTTCTGTTCTGCCCTGAACAGTTATTTACCCATACTAGTATTTTACCTTGATTTCCCATCAGTGCCAGTGATAAAGACTTACTCAGTATTTCTACAATCTCTTGTTCGTGTGGTATTTAAAGTCTTCCAGTTCTCCTTTTAGTGGTGCAATGGTTTCCATCATCAATCTCCTCCCCTTAAGCATTGAAAGAGTACTTTATTGTTTCAGTAGTTTCTTCTGCTGTTTCAATGGCTTACAGTGCAATTAAAGCTACCTCAGACAGACAGATGGGAATTCCTGTTCACATAATAATATCTAGCCACACTATCTTCATGCCACATCTTAACTGTTACCCATATTGAGTCCAAAGTTTGCAGTATCCCAAACAGCAGGATAATCAGCTGGGACTGCCTTAGCTGAATTAAGTTGTGACATTCCTGAGGCTCTGGGAGATCACTCTTCCTGCTGTTTTGTTGCTATTGTTTCCAATTCAGAGAAAATAACAACTTTGCCTGCATACACCTTCTCTCCTGTTGTTTTGGGGGTATTTTGTGTTTTTAAAAAACTATTATTATTTTGCATTGCTTCATCTGCTTGAACTGAAGGATCTGCACTTGTACAGAATTTTTACCAATTAAAAGTAAGATCATATGAAGCTTCTACCTTTTTGAGTGGGTGGTTGAACTTTTAGTCCATAGCAGATACATTCAGGTTTCACTGCTGTGCAATGGTCTCAATTGTGCAAAATGTTGTTTCTCTAAATGTTCAGAATGAAATGCTTTTATGGGTGAGTATATTTTATCTATGAGTAATCCTTCCCAGTCAGTAGTCTAGAAAATTCCTAACTGTAAATCAACACGTAAAATGTTATTCTTCATTGAAGAAATTACTGCACCTGGACTTTTGGTTGGCCTTTCCTTATATATTCTGCCTACTAATTGCACAACAATACAAGGAAATGGGAAAATATTCTTTTAATATTTTTGAGGGAAACTTGAAACTGAAAGCTCATAATATAAGGTCTAGACATACCTTGCATTCATAGCTAAAGCATTAAAGGATATCAATGGAGGATTAGCAGAATTTATGCAGATAAGCTTCAGCATAGCTTTCCAAATAGCTATTTTTGACAAAGGTGTTAACTTTTGTCAACACTGTCCAGAAAACGTGTTTGGAGTTCAGTCCTGCAGGGTGTGAACACACTGGCTCTGTCACAGTGAAATAGGAAAACACATGCTTGAAATTAGGATGCACATAAACACTTTTCAAAACTGCAGAATGAGAGTGGGTATTTTTCAGGATGAAGGTCTATATGAAGATAAGACTACTTTAAAAATACATAAAATATTCTCAACTTTGTCTATGTGTATAGAGCAATGAATTATTATTTAATCGTACTTCTTTATGGTAGCATCTGGGAAGGGAAGGGAAGGGAAGGGAAGGGAAGGGAAGGGAAGGAAGGGAAGGGGGCCTGTTCTGTCTAGTGTAAGTAGCGTATATGTGTTTTCCGGAAATTCAGATGAATGAAAATTGCCTGCAAGATTTTCCATGACAAAGTCTAGAATCTTGTGTTTCTTTAGGTAATATTCTTAACATTTCTGTAGCTGACAATCATAAAAATTACAAGAATGCAATGAAGAATAATAGATTAATTGAAGCATCTGGCAATGGTCAGCATGGATAGAAAATTTTAAAATATGCTTCAGGGTTCTTTTAAGCCAAAGGTAGTGCCTACCACATCTTTCCCCTCCCTGAAGGATAAAAATAAGTTTAAAGAAAAAAGTTTACATTTATAAACTTTACTCGTAACAACCATAAAAATAGTGAGGTACAATATGAGCTTCTAGACTCGCTGCAGATCATATGTTCTCACTTTCTAACAGGTATTTAGATAGATGCACCCTGAGTGTAGTAACATGGCAAAGAAGATGCAAAAATATTTAAGACAAGAACAACAGCACTTTTTAAAAGAAAGCATGCTACTTATCGTTCAAAAGAATGAGAAATTGCTATATTCTGCTGGTGAAAGGAGTCATTTTCATAATATATAGCCTACGTATAAAATGATATTTAAAAACAATTCCATATAAGAAATGAATGTCTGTCTATTATTCAAACATTCCACCAGGTTAAATAGGGACGATGTGTAGGATACTTCACATGACACTTACAGTATCAATGCTATCACTCCTAGCCATTCCATTTTCAAATTCAATCAGGGAACATCCTTCCATCTTTGCTCTCCCTGCAGGAACATTGTTTTCAATTGAAGATCAGAGAGCACTATCTGCAAACCAATTTCCTTTTAAGATGTCTCTAGTGACTTGTCTCCCCAACCTTCCCAAATAATTTCATATGCAATTTCTCAAAATTGCATCAGTATCAGCATAGCACATGCTAACATACAGATTTCAGTTTCAAATAGGATCTAAACTTGAACTTGTCTTGAGGAGCAGGGAGCTTCTCTACGTTTTCTACATCACTACTGTAGAAGTCAAAGTAGTAGTTACAACAGCTGCCCTTTTAGCTCACACTGCGTCACAGGAGAAAAGTCAGAGATCATTCAGGCAGATCTGAGCTAGTAGTTTATTGAGTTCTAATCAGTAAATTTAGGTATGTAAAATATTTAGTAAGTACAGATGGATTGGTGGTCAATACTATTTACTACACTTAAAGTTAGTATGGGATACAAAGATTATTACGTAAGCTTGCTATACGTATCTTAAATGTTACATTCAAGTAAAAAATGTCACTTACCAACCTGTTGACGTCTGGTGTCAGGTAAGGGATTTCTCAGCATCGAGGGGTAACCTTGAGAGGTGTCCCTACTCAAGGGATCACCACTATGCAGCCAGCTACTAAGGAGGGAAACTTTTCTCCTCCCAGGTCATACACCTTTACACAGGCCTATTATGTGCTTTTTGGCAAACTATTCTGTGTAGCTCTTTCAGTTGCACACAGGATTACACCATAGCAAAGTTTTAAAAAATATCCCTTTTGCTCATATTTCTGAAGTGTTTTGCTTTAAACTGCTTGTAAGCATGGGTAGGTCCTCTGTGCAGCCAAGAGGCCATGCAATGCAATAATTTCAGGCTGAAAGCTGATTGGTTTATGAGAAAGTTTAAATCTCAATATCTTCTATTTAATTTATATGTAATTTTAAAGGTCGTTGGTTTTTTGTTTGTTTGTTTGTTTGTTTAAGATAGAAATCCACTAGGGACTGCACTATTGCCTGTAAAAAACTGCTAATCCAGCAGAGTCAGTTTGGTTGAAGAAAATAAAGTTCTGTCATCTTTTTAAATTCCTACATCATCATCACCAGCTATGGCTGGATAATACAAGCAAGGTTTAATTCCAAAATGGCTATTATTCATAGCAATAATTTGTGATATATGATGTAAAAATAAATAACACACTTTGAGCACCCTGGATTGGGGGAAGGAAAGCTTGTTTAAATAAGGAGACAATGTGAGAACGATACAAAAGGCAGTGGAGATAATGTTTAGAAGCATGAGTTTTGTCAGTAGGCACTTCTGTTACATGAAGCTGAGCTGTATTATTTAAACATCAGCTCTTGTTGTTGTTTAACCTTGGCTAGCTGCCAGGTGCCCATCAAGCCACTCTCTCTCCCTCTCCTCAGCAGGATGAGGGAAGAAAGTAAGATGAAAAAGCTCGTGGTTCCAGATAAGGACAGGGAGATCACTTACCAATTACTGTCCCAGGCAAAACAAACTCTGCTTGAAAGAAATTAAAAATACAGTAGGATAGTGAGAAGCAAAGACAGAACTAAAACCACCTTCCCTCCAACTCCCTCTTTCTCCCAGGCTCAACTTCACTCCTGACTTCTCTGCCTCCTCCTCCCCTCCCCATGAAGCACAGAGGGGCCGGGGAATAGGGGTTGGGGTCTGTCCACAATTCTTCGTTTCTGCTGCTCCTTCCTCATGCTGTTTCCTGCTTCAGTGTGGGGTCCTTCCCTCAGGATAAAATCCTTCACAAAATATTCCAATGTGAATCTTTCCCACAGGTTGCAGTTCTTCAAGAACTGCTCCAGTGTGGGCCTTTTCCATGGGGTACAGCTCTTCAGGAACAGTCTGCTCCAGCATGGAGACCCCAGTTCCTGCCAGAAAACCTGCTACTGCACGGGATCCTCTCCATGGGCTGCACCTTTTGCCAGGAGCCTGCTCCTGCATGGGGTGTCCACAGGCTGCAGCTTCCTTCAGGGCACATCTACCTTCTGTGGTGTGGGGTCCTCCATGGGCTGCTGTGTGGATATCTTGTCCAGCTTGGTCTTCCATGGACTGCATAGGGACAACCTGCTTCACCATAGTCTTCTCCAGGGGCTGCAGGGGAATCTCCACCCCAGCACCTGGAGCACCTCCTACTGCTTCTTTTAACTGACCTTGGTGTCTGCAGGGTTGTTTCTCTCACATTGTTCCCACTCCTCTCTCTCACAACTGCCATGCAATAATTTTTATCCCTTATTAAATATGTTATCACAGAGGTGCCACAAGCTGATGGGGTCAGCTTTGGCCAGTGGTGGGTCTGCTTAGAAACTGGCTGTAACCAGCCCTGTCCAACATGGTGGCAGCTTCTGGTCCCTTCTCATTAAGGGCACCCCTGCAACGCCCACCGCACTACCAAAACCTTGCCACCTAGATCCAATACAACTGTCTGTGTTGCTTCCTAAAAAGATCTAAAGAAGATTGAAGAAACGTAATTTCTTTCTTGAGGTTTCTTTTTTTAATTTATTAATTTTGACCCTTAGATTTATTCTAATCAGGCTTGTTCCAAAATTGACATCTGATAGAAGCTGAGCAATGAATTACTAATGGATTTGGTAATGGCTAAGGGATGATACACTAGCTCTCCTGCAGCAGCTCTGTCACTGCTTGTAGTTGCAAGACCTGTTTGCAAAAACCTTAAGAAACCTTCTTATGAACACTGACTGTAAAGATTATTCACAATTTATCACTCAATGATTGATTGATTGATTTATTTATTTATTTTTAAATGCTGTATGGAAAATGAGGATGTGAAACAGTTTGAATTGTGGCAGTGAAGGATGCCATAAGATTTCTTGCCTTTTGCAATTTGAGGATTACACTATCAAGTCACTTTCTCTAAATGAGGCAGAGGTCTGTATTTGAAAATTATTTGTGAGGCCTTGTTTCTGTTGCACAGTCTTTTTCCTGCATGTGGGGAGGAATAACTCCTGCACCAGTACAGATTGGGGAGGAAGTGTCTGAAAGGCAGATTAGCAGAAAAATATGGGGAGGGGTCCTGAAGGACACAGAGTTGACCATTAGGCAGAAAAGCATCCTTGTGGCAAATAAGGCCAACAACTTCCTGGCTGTATTAGGCAGAGTGTTGCCAGCAGGTCAGGTGAGGTGATCTTTGCCCTCTGCTCAGCACTGGTAAGACACATCTGGATGCTGTGCCTAAGTCTGGTCTCTTCAGTACAAGACAGATGTGGACATCTGGAGCAAGTCCAGCAAAGGGCCATGAAGATTATAAAGGATAATATGAAAATTATATGTTATTATAAAGATCATATAAAGATTATATAATCCCTGGATGATGTCTCAAGGTGCCTTCTAGCTTCAGCAACTCTGTGATTCTATGAATTTGTGTAGTTAGCTAGACTCTTGTTTCCATGTTTACCAGCTTTTCTCCATAAAATATGTCCTCTTATTCCCTCACTCATACTGTCCCAGCTCCTTTTGGCACTACCATGTCAAGGCCAGCTAATCACTCTTCTGTATTCCAGCCAGGTAACTTTCTCTTTTTTCTCATGTGGCTATAAGCCAGGCAAAAGCCTTTGGGAATTTCTTAGGAGAGTGACTTGCATGTCTGCATTCCTGCATCTGATGTGTCAGTTGCTTCTGGCTGGCAAAATTAGAACTTGGGAGAGAAGTTCACTTAGTTACTGCCTTACAAGGAAGAATGCTTAGTCACCTAGCAGAAATGGTGCTCACACATTGGATCTGGAAGTTAGTAAGGTGTGTTCGTGGTAGATTTTTTTTTTTTTTGAGAATTCAGCTGTGCAGACATGAAAAATTCCTAATGGGTATTTGCAAACAGAATATTCAGAGTCTTATAATTTACAAATGTCAACAGATTTTTCACAGAGGGGATCTACCGAAAGGCAACTTCCTCTCCATATGCCCAATTTCAAGTCTTAATCCTAATGATATTTAAATTTATTAACTAAATGTTAGCAATAATGTAGAAAAAGCAAGGTTGCTTCCCTTATTCCTGCTCTAAAAGATGGCAAGATTTTATTGACTAAATGTAGTTTTCTATAAGGCTGCTACCTGACAATGAATAGTTTAATTTTAATAATTAAAGTGTGGTACAATTCTGAGCTAGTGAAAACAGCTTTTAAACAAAGAAAGTTTGGACATTCTCCAGCTGTGCTAGCAGGGTACACATATGAGACAAACAGAATATGAAGGAAATACAGAAAATAATGGGGAGATTCAGCCCTAAAACTTTTCAGGAAGATCTTGAAACACACATCTGCCTATTTTAAGCAGGTGGCTATGGCTAATATCATAAGAGCTTGTAGCAATCTGAAAGTATGTAAAAATTAAGATTATGACAAAATGCTTACCTGAAGTAGATTTCAATTGGACAACTCAGAAACCTTACAAGTAATGTAATTCTGAACACTTCAAACCAAAATTTTAATACATGACTCCTGAGACTGACTGAAGCCAGCCTGCCAAGCAAGCAGATTTCTTGTCTTTTCCATTTTAACAAGTTTGAGAACAAAAGCATTGGATGTAATAATTTAATATGTCAACATGTCATAATTCAGATTTTTGCATTTCAATAGGTATACCTCAATCCTCCAGTATTCCTCAGTTCTCTATGGGAGAAAATTTTTGTACAGAAGAAAATGATAAAAAATTACAGCAAGAACTCCATGTTAGCCCATTTGCACATTTAAATATCCTAATTTAAATTACATTAAAAATGCTTTGATGAATACTGTTGAGTGGTCCAACTACAATGTTCAACTTTGCTCGTTCATTTGGATGAGCTCTCCATTACTAACACGGTCTCAATAGAGACATCTGTACAATGACCTAAAATGGTTCTGCAAGTCGTACCAGTATACTGCTCAGTCAAGTGCACAGGCTGTCATCTCTGTGGATTTAAACAAACACAAAAATGTACCACATGGGATGTTGTTTTGCTTCATACACGTATTAAACGGTGTATTCTCTCATCTGCCTATTCCGTTATGTTTATTTTATAGAACTGAAACTACGTCCTGAATGGAGTATGGGGAGAACATACTCAGTGTAAACATCCCTTGTTTAGTAACAGTCAACTTTCATTTCCATGACGTGAATATGACTCTATTACACTGTTATCCATTTTCAATGTTGTACAATAACCTGCTTTGTGATAAATCTGTAAAAATACAGACTTAAAATGGTCTTCCTTAATTTTGATAATGCCTTGAAGTAGCATTAAAATTATAAAAAAACACTATACATGCAATTCAGAAAAAGAAAGTAAAGCTCAGAAAAACCTGAAGCCCAAAACTGTATGTTTCATAATCATACTCTGCCCATTAAATATGATAAATCTTATTATTTCTAGTCTCTGCTTAATCACTGTGATGGAATTACAATTCTGTTTTCACTAACTGTGATTTACTTACTGTGCTTTGATTTATGGCACCACAAATTTGTTTAGTTAATGGAATATTTTAATTTACCGTGCATGATAGAACACAGTGTAAAATTACTTTGAATATCTGTATTATGTTCTATTACTGTTGAGCACTAGCCAAACTATGAAATCAGAATACAATTAGTTGTGTAAGCATTTTACTTTCAGGTATCTGTATCTTCGTACATTGAAGATCTTACAACACATATACCAAAATGAACGTTATGTTTTATCTTGTAAGTTAACACATTCTTCTGTTTAGTGTCCTTGACAAGGACTATGCATTACTGGGCTAAGTGCTGCACTGCAGAGCTGAAGCTGCTCATAAACTTGGAATCCATAGTTCCAGTTCTGCAGATTTCCATGATCAGTCAATGGAGCTATTCATAATAATTCATCATAATTATATTTAATAAATATGTGTATCTTTACAGGAATAGCATTCTTAGTACATTGACTTTGAAAGCGTCATTCAGAAAAACTGGGTGATGTAGAGGTGCTAGACAAAGTGCGA
>VYZW01054881.1:2443-26589 GCA_013401315.1 Balaeniceps rex
TCTAATCCACCAAGGCAACTGAACACTGCTGACTCAGAAAGCAAGTCCACCTACTGATTCATTAATATGACTGCCAGCAGCACTGATGGAGATCTCTTGTTTATGCAGTTTCGCAATTCATAGTTTGATTTCTTATTGTGATTCCAGGTATATCAAACACCAGGAAGACCAAACACACATCCATATCTGCTTACATACCTGACTTCAAAGCTGCAATTTTTTCTTAACTACAAGAGCCATGGTAGGATGTCATTAATAACAAGAACATGCTGCAGGGCTATTCTACAATGTAAAACATGGCCAGGAGGACAGGCTTTTGTGAATGAGCAAACCCGTTGTTAGAATGGGTGACACACAGTTTGCACTGACAAGGCAACCCTGAGACAGGTGCTCTGCCACTGACAGAGCACATTAACACATTATAAGGTGCACATTAACAGAGCAAGCTGTCTTATTTTTGTTCAAGCTCCTTGGTGGATTAGAAGCAAATGACCGCTATACTGCCTACCCAGAGCACTTGTTTAGATTGTGTTAACTCTGACCGCTTTACATATTTTCCCAGAACAAAGCCCTTTGTGTGATTCAACAGAACTTAAGCACAGCCCCTTTATTTGCAAAAAACAGTAGTCAGTAATTCACCTTCTTCTCAAATCTGCCAACCAAATCTGAAAAAAGGCAAGTCTGTGCAGCAAACATTTTTGGATGATACCTGCACAGGCATGATTGAACTACAGAGAGTTAATTAATTATACGANCAAAACTTCCTCCCAATTGCCCCAGAATTCTAAATTTGTATCTAACCCTTCATTTAAAAGTGTAACAATTTTAACTTCTCCTTAAAAGTTTTTGATTCCCTGCAAACAACAGGAGTCAGTACATTCACTTATGCTCAGTTCATGCTTTGAAAGGTTTCTTCAAGACCACAGAAGCTAGAAACTCACGGTGTTAAAATCAGAGTTTAGGGAAAGCATTCTGACACCCAGGAAAAAAANTAAAAAGGAGCTTTTTTCCTCTGTGATTTTATGAAAAAAAGTCCTGCAATTTTTCATTTCTGTAATCCAAGAGGTACTGAGTGATCAAAGCTCAAATATTAAATTATAAAATTCTCAGTCTGTTAGCTTGAGAAAATGACTTTTTTTATATTAAGACCCCAAGACTCCTGAAGGTGCTGTTCCAGCACTTGTAAAAGCAGCTGAGTGTGCCTAAGCTACTACTTTTGAGAGCGCCATAAATTGTTCATAAACAGAGATATCTTGGAGCTCCTGAATTTACATGCCTTTTCAAAAAAGGATTAGATGCAGATTAGAAGCATTTGAGCTAAGTTCTTATCAAGAGGTTTGATGAACTTGCAGAAATATTGCCCTCCTCCATAAACTCCTACAGCTGACCAATAGCATCATAATTATGTTCAGTGAAACAAGTATTATTATTATTAAAGAAAACCAAAGAAATCAAACTAATCTCTTCTGTGTTATTTGCAGTCCACTCTTGACAGTACCACTTAACAGTAGTTTATCATGAGTCTTGCCAAATTTTATTGGTTTGGCCTGTCATTCCAGTTTATGTCCCTGTTTCCAGAGACATGATCATATGAACATCTCAGATTTCATTTAAAAAAACCCAAAACATTAAAAACCCCAACCACCACCACCATAATTTTTTTCAGCCCATCTAGCTATAAATTAGAAGCTAATAAAATTTGACCACAGTGAATAATTTTAATGGTTGAAATGCACGAGTTTAACATGGAGAAACCTCACTGTTTTTAAAATGTATTATTTTGAAGATAATTTGAATATAGACTTAGGCTTAGTAAATGCTTTGGAGTCTGTGTTATTGACAATGTTGTTTATTGCATGTTACAAAGCTGATGATCTTGAACATCATCAACTACTTTTACAGGATTGTTTAGTTTTCATAGTGCAGTCTGATATAATTTTAAAACAAAAAAGAAATTTTAAAACTATAAAATCCTCTGGAAAAGTTACTACATTCAACATTTACTACCAAGCATACTGTGTGCTAAATTTATTGCAACACTTTAAGTCCTCCCATCACAGTAAATTATTGGCAAATGGCTGTAGTTTTTTGCAACACTTGAATAAAGAATAACAATACATACTGTAACAGTAAGATACAATGAAATTTAGAATATCTAAAACCTAACAATAAAGTCAAACTCTTCAAGAGAAAAACAATGATCAAAATATATTGCTTCATATGATCCATACCTTTCTAAAGAGGCAGATGACCCAAAAAATGGAAAAGAATGAGCACAAAGATATGTCAGGTTGCAATGATAAATTTGTACTTTTCTGCTCATAAATACCAAGAAGTATGTATGATGACTGAATCAACCTGCCCTCCTGGAAATTTTCAGACAAAACAGATTTGTTTATATTTAAGAGCATTACATTTTAAGAAAAAAAAAATCAATTAATCAAACAACACTGCAGTGGAAGCATACATTTACAGATAAGAATTTCATCAGAGATAGGAAGTCCATCCATTTCAGAACAGCCAATGGTCAGTGGGAAGGGTATTTATCTAAGATGCATGATTTCTCTTTTTTTTTTAAATCAGATTAGGGTGTTAAATCTCAGTCTCTGAACATGAGAACCTCCACTGCATCTCTCTCAATCCTCTCATCTGAGATGTTCTATTTTGTGTAAATAATTAAATACCCTTTGGAAGAAGAACATGCTACATCTCCCACAAGCAAGTTAAGTGCTATAATTAGTCTGCTCCTGAGAGTTCTTCTTACAGTCTCCTTTCTCTCTTCTCTCCTTCTTTTAATTTTGAATGATTTTTTTCAAGTAATATGGTTTATCCCAAAGCATATTGAAAATTTTGCAGAACTAGTAAACTCTTTACTACTGAGATTCTAGCTTCTTACCTTTTAGTTTTGTGGGGGTTTTTTTGTTTGGTTTTTGGGGGGGTTTTTTGTTTGTTTGTTTTTTGGGTTTTTTGGGTTTTTTTTTTGCTTAGGACTATATAGACAACATTTAGATTAGGACAATTTTTACTTTACTACTGTTTAGAGTTACTATGAAACACCTGTGGAAAGATATATCCCTAGGGACAGTGCAAAGGTACCTCATTACAATTAGTCTCTTTATTATTAGATAGGGGGAGTTGCATAATTCAGGTGTAAACCTTAAGTAGGGACTCCCGTGAATTTAATATGTTGCATTCTTGTGCAAGATATGAGATTTATCAGTCATTTATATCTTTGGCCAAAAATGTCTGAACATATTTGAGTATACCTGCTTCAAGGACTCAAGCTGCACTACAGGACAATTTTGTGTCAGGGAAGCTAACACCTGAGCCTTAAGTATCCTGACTTTCAGGCCAAATCCTGCATTTCAAAACACCCTTGTCCACATCCATGAAAGGAAAGATTATGTTTTGCTTCTCTGATAAAACTCTCAACTAACATTCCTAGTTTGTTTAAATTCAATTTTCAAATATATGTGCATGGGTACGTAATCTCTTTCATAAATGTAGATCTTTATGCAAACATTTGTTTTTATGACGTTAGATAATAACTAGCAAAGAGTAACTTGTGGGCAGTACGTAAAAGGTGACATGAAGAAACAGTTACTTTCTTTTTTTTACAGTTGCCAGTTCTGCTCATTTATCTGTTTTTGGCAATGAATCATATTAATTTTTGCCAAAGAAAATACAAGCACTGACATTGTGCTGATGCTAGCAAATTACGTAGGACTTCATTTCACCAAAGCAAATTGCAACAGAACTACCAAAATACCAACAGTGATCCATTACACATCAAAAGACAGGCAGCTTAAGCCCAGCTCCATTTACTATGCAACAAATTGAAGAGTCTAATGCCTTCAGCATAAAGCTTTAAGTAGTTGTCCAGTTTAATCAGATTTGTGCAAAATGTATTATTTGGCTGGTTATGGGGTTTGAATTTTTGTGTTTTCTTTACACAGCCAAGTTTATTTTATGATGTATCTCTTCCATCAAAAAAAATTTATTAAGTAATCCAATCGCTCCAGACAAAATTCTCAGAGTTATCGATTAAAAAGTTACGTTAAATTTTATAATTCATAGACTAGCATAGTACCTTTACCACTAAATAAGCTCCTTTTCTGACTCTCCAAAAAAGTTTCTACAAGGGAGAAGGAAAAAAAAAAAGACAAGAAAAAAAGTAGTTTCACACCAGAGAAAATCAAAATTAAATGGAAAAAAAGGGGCCTGTAGTGATAGGACAAGGTATAATGGTTTTAAACTGAAAGAGGGTAGGATTTAGATTAGATATAAGGAAGAAATTCTTCATTGTGAGGGTGGTGAGGCACTGGAACAGGTTGCCCAGAGAAGTTGTGGATGCCCCATCCCTGGAAGTGTTCAAGGTCAGGCTGGACAGGTCTTCGAACAACCTGATCTAGTGGAAGGTGTCCCTGCCCACAGCAGCGGGGGTTGAAACTAGATGATCTTTAAAGGTTCCTTCCAACGCAAACCATTCTGTGATTCTATGATTCTAAATGTTCATTATTTTCCATTAGTTATAAAGCCATAGTAATAAAAAAAAAGTTTTACTATTCCAGTTAGCTACTAAATCTGTCCCAAGAAGCAAGATAAAAGCACAGCAAGCAGAGGTGTAAAATCAGGGGGTTTATCATAATAACTTTAAATAGTTTTCATTTTTTTTTTATTCTTCTTATTATTATTCTTCGAGGACAGCGAGTATGTCTTTTTATGGAGAAGCAGAAGCACACGAAAGAATTTACTCCTCTCTCCCTTTTCTTTATCTAGCCAACTGCTGAACACCCTGGGTTTCTGTCAGCCTCAGCGGAATACAGATTTCTCAGTTTCACTATACTGCATTACTGACAGCAAAGGATTTTTCCAGAATGCAATAAATCACATTAATAACTAATACTTATGTTATAAATAAATGAAGTAAATAATACGGTATAAAAATATCAAAGGAAAATAGAGGCTGACTATCAGCTAAACAATGAGTTTATTGATCTGCACGTAGAATCTAAACGGTAGCGATGCTATTCCCATCACAAGTAACTTCAGTTTGAAATAAACTAATTTTGGTATATGTAAACCAGATGCTTGCAGTCTAAGTGTTTTAGAGAAGTTATACCACGGAGACAAAGAACATGCATGCGTGGGAGCAGCAACACGATTAGCAAGAGCACGACTGAGACCTGGCTAACTAAAAGTTTTCCTTTAATGGCCAAACAAATTAAAGGTATACCAAACTACTGGTTGTTAATTCATGTGTACTCCAGTAGTACTGGATTTTACATAGAACTCATGCTTTCTATTATATTTGGGTTTGGTTTTCATTTAATCAATGAAAATATTATGGATATTTTTATCTAGGAAGTATCTTTAATAAAGTAGAAGCTGTATTTTAAAATACATATACACAATTAAAATTGGGTCAACAAGGTACCTTAAAATAATATGCTATAGCTAGCGGTCCTGCAGTAATAGAAAGCTAGACTAGAACAACCACACTCTCCCTCTCTCTCTCTGGTGTTATAAGGCCAGATGTTTAAGGTTAGTAACAAATTCAATCTAGACTTTTTAAAAAGGGAGCAAGATTTTCATATGAATCATGTCCCACTTCAATAATCTTGACACTAAAAAATGCTTGGCAAAGTCAGTATCTGAGCACTTTTTAAAATCCAGTCTTTAACACCAATGATTCAGTTATAGGATTTTCTCATTTTGTCCAGAAGCTTTTAAACCCTGTGGCCAGATCAATGTCTGTATATTTGATGCTCACTCTGTAGTCTCCTGATGCATGCACAAACCAGAAAAGAAGAATGTACATTACACAAGTGCATTGCTATCCCTTTGTCACAGCAAAAAGAAAAAAAAAAAAAAGAGGAATTGTTATTACTCTGTGACGCCAAAGTGTTTTCACTATACGAATAGCATTTTCTCGTGTTGACATAGACTGAAAGTACAAGGATTTTATAATCTTATGGTTTTTTATTCTGTATTTGTTCATGTCCTCAAAATACTGCCTCTAGCAGACTGATGAAAAGCCCAGGCTTTCATCGTTTTTACAATGATAGAAAACATTTTAATGGACAAAAAGTCTTGCCTTCAACTAAAGTAACTGAAGCTGCTTGACTGTGATGCATAATTCAAAGGAGAATCTGAAATACTACTTTGAAGAACGCTCTGATACGGTAGTGGAAAACACAAGAATTCAGGGAATTTTACAGATTTCCAAGCTCAGACTATATGTGGCAGTTTAGGATCTAGATTGCTATAAAACTGTATTGGGTTTGCGTGGCAAGGTTTTGGTAGCAGCAGGGGGGCTACAGGGGTGGCTTCTGTGAGAAGCTGCTAGAAGCTTCCCCTATGTCCAATACAGCCAATGCCAGCCGGCTCCAAGATGGACCTGCTGCTGGCCAAGGCCAAGCCAATCAGTGATGGTGGTAGCGCCTCTGTGACAACGTATTTAAGAGGAAAAAACTGCTGCACAACAGCAGCTGGGAGAGAAGAGTGAGAATATGTGAGAGGAACAACTCTGCAGACACCAAGGCCAGTGGAGAAGGAGGGGGAGGAGGTGCTTCAGGCACAGGAGCAGAGATTCTCCTGCAGCCTGTGGTGAAGACTATGGTGAGGCAGGCTGTTCCCCTGCAGCTCATGGAGGTTAACGGTGGAGCAGTTATCCACCTGCAGCCCATGGAGGACCCCATGCCGGAACAGGTGGATGCACCTGAAGGAGGCTGTGACCCCATGGGAAGCCCACGCTGGAGCAGGCTCCTGGCAGGACCTGTGGACCTGTGGAGAGAAGAGCCCATGCTGGAGCAGGTTTGCTGGCAGGACTTGTGACCCTGTGGGGGACCCACGCTGGAGCAGTCTGTTCCTGAAGGACTGCACCCTGTGGAAGGGACCCATGCTGGAGCAGTTTGTGAAGAACTGTAGCCTGTGGGAAGGACTCACATTGGAGAAGTTCGTGGAGGAGTGTCTCCCGTGGGAGGGACCCCATGCTCAAACACGGGAAGAGTGCGAGGAGTCCTCCCCCTGAGGAGGAAGGAGCGGCAGAGACAACGTGTGATGGACTGACCACAAGCCCCATTCCCCGTCCCCCTGCGCTGCTCAGGGGGACGAGGTAGAGAAAATCAGGAGTGAAGTTGAGCCCAGGAAGAAGGGAGGGGTGGGGGGAAGGTGTTTTAAGATTTAGGTTTTATTTCTCATTACCCTACTCTGACTTGATTGGCAATAAATTAAATTAATATCCCCAAGTCAAGTCTGTTTTGCCTGTGACAGTAATTGGTGAGTGATCTCCCTGTCCTTAACTTGACCCACAAGACTTTCATTATATTTTCTCTCCCCTGTCCAGATGAGGAGGGGGAGTCATAGCATGGCTTTGGTAGACACCTGGCATTCAGCCAGGGTCAACCCACCACAAAAACACGGAACAACTCCATTCCCTTGCATTTACCTACATTTCCGTGAGATGATGATCTTCCAGTATCTAGGCCTCAGAATTCTCTAAGATGCTTTCTTCTATTTTAATTCTAGATGTTTTTCTCTAGCACAAGGCAGAATATTGTCCCTAACATATTATTCAGTTCTCCATAAATAACAATTCTGTTTAAACTTTATAGGTACTAGACGTTCAGTATCACAAGTAATTCCACAGTTTTGAGGCTAAATTGCTAACTGCATAGTTGGGTGGCCCTATTGGAAGGAGATAGATTACTCTGTACTTTAGATCCACTGCCCTCTTTGTGGCACAGAAGGAGGAAGGCTGTGTCTGGGGAAAGGCAGGAAGCAAAGCACAGACAGAGCTAAACAAGAAGTAATGGAATATGCCCAGTGTATACATTAACTTCTATTTAGCTTTAAAATCCCACACCTCTTAAAATTTTTCTGTTTATAGCATGCACATTTTCTTCACACTATTTCTTTCACACCATGTGGGCTGACACAGTTGAAAAGTAGGCCATACAAGTTTTGCATGAATAGTGTACTTCAAAAATTGTTCTGGCACTTTGTTTAAAGAGCCAGGTTGTTCTCTGCTGGTCCTTGTGCAGCAAGATGTGTTTTGAATCTGTGACCTATTACATTTGAACTTCCTGTTGAAAGACCAAAATTAACCTTAATTATGTGAAAACTGAACTTGTTTTAAAAACATACAAACATTTTGAAAAAAGATTAGCTTTATGCTTATTTTAAATTTCTTCTGCCCATTGTATATTCAGCTAAAACTCACTTCAACTTCAATTTCCACTTCAGGTAATGAACTTCAGAGAACCTGGATTATCTTCTTCCCTGTACCAAATCAGACTCCAATTCGAACCAACAACTCACATACATCCAGCTTCATTATCCTATTTTTCAGTGGTATGACAACTTCAAGCTGTTTAGTTTTAATGATTAACAGTGTAGCAGCACACATTAGTCAGCTTTTTAATGTCATTGCGATAAAGTTGCATTAGCCATGAGCTTGAGAGCTCCTTTAGTTGCAATTTCATGGACTCTAGTTTATAATACATCCATGTGTATTTTTCTACATCATATGGAAGCAACTTGCCACTATAACCAATCAACCAAAAGTGAACTTCTTAGTCAAATCCCTTCTTTTTTTTTCAGTTAAATTATACTGCTGCTTTCATTGATAGTTTTGTAGGATTTCTTGGAGTTATAATTTGGAGAGGCCTGCAAAGCTGAGTGATATGACAATAGGAAATATAAAACATACAGAAAAAAAGTTTCAAGTTTGGATGCTGAAGATGACGGAAATTGTGCATGTTCAGCAGTGTCAAAATGAGACACTTCCTCAGATATTTTAACAGATTAAACTCCCAAATATCTAAAAAACTGGTGCACACAAACTGATAGAGAGCAGAAAATAACATTCAACAACACTTAAAACACTTGAAAAATTAATTAAAAAATATTAATATTTATATGCTCTTTTTTCCACTTAGGAATAAAGACAGACAGACTTATCGGCATCATTCAGTTCAGAAAGCTTATTTAAACCATGATTAAAGGTAAATCTTACAGCACAAAGTATTGTCCTTTTGCACTCATCAACTGGATAAACTGTTTTAATCCAATATTTTTTCTTCAAAAAATACAACTTTGGTTGCACCAAATGTATGAAAACCTGCATGTATTTTGCTGTATTATTTGGAGTAGAAAAGAAAGTCAAAGTATTATTTCAACCATTTCAAAAATATATTTGTGGTTTTCTTTTAGTTCTGAAATGATTGTATTCTAATAGATAAATGTTATTTGATAAGTAAGAAAATTATTTATTGTTTTGTAAAAAATCTAAAATATTATCAAATGCAACTTTAATTGCACCAACTTGTCCTGTGTCACAAAAATAACCTGGCCTGTTATTTATTTCCATCAGTGTAATTATTCTTTTACAGCCTCTACTTTTGTTTCAAAGTGCAGCTGCTTATTAGTGTTAAAAGCATTATCCATCTGGAAATACATCTTCCTCTCAAGGGCCTTGCTGATTTACTAACTAGCAACAACTAACTTCCTCAGCGAGTTTCCAGTTTGCAAAGGCACTCATTAAAATTCACGGTTTTAAGTGTTTACTGCTTTGTTCCCAAAGCAAACACTGGAAAGTGCTGTTGGGGGAAGGAAAATAAATAAACCTTCCAAAGAATCTTATGAATAAAAGTAACAAAAAAGAAAGTACATTATCAGGTTTGGCTCGTTGTTCTTAGCTCCAATATGGTGTCACAGCATAACAAGGCAATTAATGTATAATGCATTAGTAGTAAAAGGATCACTTCCCATTATGTGAATGAAACCGTATCTACATTATGTCTCAGTGTATGCCTTTTTATGAAATCTGTATAGCTGGTACAGGGGCAAAGAGAAACTAATTTTGTTTGATTTTATGATGTTTGGAGTGCCATTAAAGTTTCAAATCCTTTGAGAGATCCAACTTGAATTTAGACTGAATAGCCAACTGTATCTTTATTCTAAGGTAATGCCCCTGTCAAGCAGTAACTTACGCACACGCTAGCAAGTATCTTCTAAACTTTTATGAAACTTTAAAAAGCAAAAATATTTACAGAATTTTACTGCATACCAATATAATTCACTTTTACCAGCTTTCTTGTAATCTTAAAATAACATTCCACAAGGTAGAAAGAAGAGGCAGCCTATTCTCTATTGTCTCTTTCATTGGTATTTTTTCCTGTCAGATTCTGTTCTCCTTTCTTTTATTGCCTTGCATTCTCCCAGTTTTTCCACAGACATTTTTTTCTTTATCAAAGATGTTCTTCAGTCTTGTAGGTAAGAAAGTTTTGTGCTCCGTGTATATAGATCACTCTAAACAGGTATGCCTGGGCTGTTCGGCATGACTAGGGACAGCGTCTGACTCTTCCAGTGTGGAGATTCTCACCCGGCTCCCTGCTTCCCCGACTACCCATTGACTGGCCATAACTGCTTGTGGCAAATGGACTTGTTGTACCTTTCACAAAAGAGCTTCCACACGGGAAACACCTCCTATCCACAGTAATTATTTGGGTAGATATACTTATCTGAGCCATAGATCAGTGATTGCACACATATAGATAGATACTAGCCCTGGACTGAGAAGTGGTAAATTTCTGGAGCACGTGCATAGCTATGCCAAGTCTGCCTTTCTGTGGTCCACAGGGCCAGGAGAAACACAATTAGGAAAGCAGGACCGGGATGCATAGACATAGGGAAAGCAAGGAAGGAAATCCAGGTGTGCTTTGGGTGTAAGAGCAGTTTAGGGTCCTAACTTAAGGATGTGGAGATGTGCAATAAGATGATGAGGAAAACAGGTGAGTCCACCAGTAGTTTGTGGGGGAAGAATGTGGATAAGAGAATGAGATGTTCCCTGCAAATGACATTTGATAATCCTTATTTAAAACTACCCTGAAATTTAGCAAGTCAAGCTGCCAAGTCTCCCACTCTTCAGCCATCATTAACTATGCTAAAATGACCTTCTCAGATGAACTGCTTCCTTATCATGTTACAATGCTTCCCAATACAACTTCACAGCAGACAGTCCGCAAAATTAATGACAAAAGCAATAGCCCAAGGAAGCAAACAAGCTAAAAGTGAATGGAATGACTAATAAATGGTTTGGGAAAGTGGAATGATAGGTATCTGGGATAGGACATATCACACTTGAGTTTGAGATCTGAATGCAGTTATTCACCCTTAAAATATATTGATTACCATAGATATATCCTGACCTCAGAACAGTAAAAGAACTTCCCCTTTCCAATAAGTCAACAGCTGATGGCCTACTCAAAACAAGAGTCTTTACAACAATCTCAGCACAGTCTCTTCTACTTCATCCAAATGCAAATGATTCTAAGCAATACTCTGTTTCAGTCTCTGTGCGGGGCTGGCTGAATATATAGGACTTGGCATTCCACTATTATTCAAAATTCTGGAAGATAAGGATTATTTTATTGAACATACTCAAGATACAAAGCAAACTTTAAATGAAAGAAGCAGAGAGGATGTTTCCATTAACTTTAAAAAAGGTAAAACAGGCTGTGGACTTTGACAAATACTTGTTTGGCAAGGTATGAAAGCCCAGACTAGTTTGAGACTTGCAAGACAAAACTGTATTTTGAATTTTAACCAATCTGTTTATCATGTGCTCTACTCCTTCAAGGACAGATATATTCTTCCGTACATGCTCTCAGTCTTCACAAAACCCTGGGGGAAGTTTATTACTAATAAAGCCTGGCACTTAGTATGTGCTAATATTTGGGTGTACCTGGTAGAATAGCTCTGAAAAGTTTTTCCCACAAAATAATGTTAGCCTTAGCAGGAACAAAATAACTTCAGCTAGGTATCAACCACACATTCCCTCCCAGTTTCAGGAAACATCCTGCTCTGGGTGATTTTGATCTCTACTGTCTCGTGATGGACAGCAACACGTTACTTGAATTTGCAAATGTAACACCGGCAAATAAACATGGTGATTGATACAGGATCCAATCTTCTATTTAGAGCAGGAAAAATCCACATTTCAGCAATAATGAGAAATAACACATTTTCTTTAAGGAAATTTTTACCTGGAGACATGGTTTAATTGATTATGAAGCAGTAAGGAGGCATTTCAATTTCTTTTACAGTAGACACTGCATAAGGACTTGATTAAATGAAAGCTGTTTTTCTGTTTTGGCATACAGAGATATAGCTGCTTTAAAAGAAAGTTCATGTAACTGAGGGCATTGGCATAATCTCCTTGGAGCATGTCTAAACCTCCCAAGCTCCCTGATATTTCAGCCTGCAAACTGGAGGAGGCAAAAACCTTACCATCATCTTTGTGTTAAAACTTCTTCAAGTGCCTTGCCAAATCAGGTGAGTGTTACTTTGACTAGTCTGAAATTATTGGCAAAGACAACTATAATACTAGTATAGCTTTTTTTTGTTAGTTAATTAACAGTAGACAGGAGTTTATTTCAGGTGTGCTCTACTACCAGCCTTTATAAAATAAGATCCTAATTAATAACAACTAAGTAGGACATGTCAATTTTCAGGATATGTCAACAATCTAGACCCTAACCAAGACCGTATCCAAGCCAATTTCATACAGCTAAGCTGCTTTACTTGATTCAGATGACAGCAGCTCCATGGCAGCATGGTACACAAAACAGAAAAACTTCCCAAGAAACTAGATAGTCAGGCATCTAATGTATACTAAGTTCCATCTGCCTTTTCTATACTGCCAGAAGTACCTCATCTGGTTTTCATAAAATTAGCTTTGATACCCCAATACTACCAATTATACTTTAAAGAACAGATCTGATTCATTCTGCCTTGAAAATAACATCCATGCTGTGCTAATGGACATGTAACATAGATGTACAAGTAACATTCTATTGGCGTTATCCAAACTGAATAATGGCAATGTGTCTCAGTGGGTTTACAGGGCAAATTAAAAGCAACAAAGAGCATCGCAACTGCTGAAGACTGTCACCCTTCTTATTAAATACTTTATATACCAAACTTTTCATTGAAACAGAAAGAATTATTTGGAAGATACTGCGTAATACTTGAATGGGGATAGATGTGCATGTGGGTTTTTTTCAACACAAACATGCATGAAGTTCACACAAAAAGCTACTCAACCTACATTAATATCCTACATGGATGTTCACTGCAAAGTTGTACAGTTTTGTCACCCAAAATACATTGTAAAATATGAATAATAATACAGATGTGATAGTGAGAAATAAGATTGTTTTAGAAAAATGAAGATGCTACAAGTATTTAAAACTTTGTATTAGCATACCCTGATACATATCCATACCTCTAAGCACTGTAACATGAATATGTCTTCGAAAACCTCAGTTCTAATCACACACTTGCCTCCAGCATTTCTGTTCTGTTGAAGGGAATTTTTTCATCCATTAGTGGAAAAGATGTCTGCCAGAACATAAACAAACTCACTAACATATTTGCAGGGCTTCTTGACTGACATTAGTTTACCTCCAATTTAAATCTGGTTCAGTAATCCATTTTACTGCTTTTAGGGGGAGCTGTGGATATTCTGATTCAATGTGGTCTAATGACTTCCAGAGCAGAAGGAGAACAATTTTGATTCCAGAGACGATAATACAATTGATGACATGACATACAGCTTTGAGTCAGTCATGGTTTCCTATGTATGTCATTTCTCCCATTTTCAATCTCATCTGTTTAAAAAAAGTTTCTCTTTATTGAACTATTCATGTCACTGGAATGCCATGAAAATTCATCATATGATATTTATATTAAGAAATTTTTAAAAATCAAGTTTTTAAAAAAATATATTGTACAATATTCCACAGCGCAAAGGAGGACATACTCAGAATCAAATCACTTTATGCTTAACTAAGAGATTAGCTAGCTAGTGGGATTAACAAAGAGATTTACAGCCTTTCACTTAGAAGACAAAGTTTGATGATAAACGAAGTTATTGCATAAGAGTTGTTCAACAAAGTATAATATATTTCTTAATGAATACACATTCTTCATCTTACCTACTTACAGTGTAAATATTAATTTCTCCTTTGCTAAAAGTTCTGTGAAGCTAAATATGAGGATGGGGACTGAAATGCCTCTCTTGAAAAGCATTTCCCCTGTATATCCGGAGAAGCAGACAATAACATATCCTCAGTTTCCAGGTGCTTCAAACTATTTAAATTTATGGGCCTTAGAAGAACAATTGATAAAAAAAAACTTCCAATATACAAGTATCACATTTTCAATATCTTCTAAATAAAACTAAAATTTATTTGTGCATATATTTCAAGAAAAATGTACTCTTGTAGACTGTTACAGATTGGTGAAACCAATTTGAATTTCTAAGCCTTTGCTTCTCACTTTTATTGCTTTATTTTTTTGTTGAGATTCAGCCAATTAAAAATGTGCTTTCTTAATTGAAGTGAAGCTTGTGGTTTTATTCCTTTTTTGAGGGGTAGAAGAATCCTTGTAGAAGAAGTGTAAAAAGTATGTCCCTATGGACAACACAATGTTAATTCTGTGTTCACTTTAATTGGCATGTCTTTCCTTCTGTGTTCTTTCTTCAAAATCTCCTGTGGTTTTTTTCCACTCACCCTACCATGTTTTTCACTGCTTTTTTTCCCTCTGCCTCCAACCCACACTTCAACTTCTGCCAAGAGAATTTTAAGCCATTAATCGCTGAGTAAGATTTCCATACTCACAACGTTTAACTGAATTCAACTCGTTCATCCATATTACAGTAAAATAAACGAATTATAAAAATAGAACAACTACTTTGGAATAATGGAGCGCTTCAGCTTTCTAGAGTGTGATAATTTCACTTGGTACATAAACATATTGGAGGGATAAACATGAATTAATCAGGATTGGCATGCCCATCTAATCATGATTTTTTTTTGTTGTGGCTTTTTAGACATTTACATTAAGAGGATCAGAATACATACAAGAAGAGTTACACAAGAGTGACTAGGCACTTATTGCATTGTGCTTACTTTTCAAACACTGAAATATTGTTTGAAATGCAAAATTTCACCAGGCAGCTGAATATCATCCTAACACATCCACTGCCAGTCATTAAGAAAAAAATTTCCATAAGAGGTCAGTGCAAAACTGGAACAGTTTTCCCAGAGAGATTATGGAATCTCTGTCCTTGAAGGCTTTCAAGACTCAGTTAAATAAATCGACAGCTGACCTAATCTCTTTGGTAGTTTGCCACTGCAAGGAATCATTCATGCAAAAACTTTAGAGTTCTCTAAGTTGTACGTTAAAATAATTTGTTGGGGAGTCCCTAACTGAGGGGTTATGAACAGCTCACAATGGTCAAAGTTAACCTGGAGAGTACACTAAAGTTCATTCTACTATGTAGTTGCAGTCTGTGTCTCTCTTATATCATATAATGAGAAAAAAAAGTTAAAAAACATAAAAAGAAAATGATTACTTATATGAAAAAGTAAACAAAACCAGCATATATTTTACAACATAAATTTGAAACTTAAGACCAAGAGAACTATCAGTAAGATACAAGTAGAAACTGAAATGACTGGAAAATAAAATAGACCAGGTTCAATTCACTACCCTACAGATGAACTACAAAATGAAACAAAAACATAATGGATGAAAACTAAGATTTAGGGTTTTTTTATTGAAATATTTTATTATATCCCTTTCAAGGTAATGATAGTAATGTGGGTGGTTTGATATTTTCAAATTGTATGATGTTGCTTCTCATAGTAGTGTTCCCTTAAAATCAAGGGGTTTGGTAGTTACAAATGATCACAAACATAAATCTATTTTAATTTTAAATAGTCTTTTCAGCTGGAGGCCCTAGGGTCTTTGTTGCAGTTCTTATAAATAGACCTTGACCTAAATATCCTGAGATTAGGCAAGCCCTTAAAGAGTTACAGTTAAAGGCATTACCTGCAGAGGATTAGAGTAGACAAGCAGTCACGTTTCATACCAAACTATGACCTTCATCTAACACAAATGTCAAGTTCATTTAGGAAAGGTATCTGTACAAGGAAAACAGCACTCCTCTCAACCAGTTTTCTCTAAACCATTCGGCTCAGCATATTTGATTTCATTCAGGAAGTGCCATACATAATAGGAACCTGTATTACGAAACTTTGCAATGCTCCATTCCGCTGAACGGAAAGCTAGACACTGAGGACTGTATTCTCCCCTTAATGCATATGTAACTTCTGTCATTGCTAATGAAGCCTAATTACACTCATTAGTCCTATTCAACACTTCCTATTCAACTTATTGATTGCAACAGGACTTGTGCTTCAGTGTGCAGCACCAACTAAAGCCCACACAAAAGAAAACAATCGCCTTATCTCCATATTATTAGATTTTTGTTCATCTTCCAAACATTGCTTTTTATTTAGAGGTTGGAGGATGGCAAATATAACCTGATCTAAAGAAATCAGAAAACAGATTTAAATTTAATAATGTTTATTTAAATTTATGCCTCCTCTTTGCTGCCTGTTGTATCTTGGTAAATGGAATCAGGAAAATACCACATGTATTTTTCCATGGATTAACTGCATCATTTTAGAGCATCAGTCTTCTGCTGGAAACATACACAGAAGAGAAGCAGCATAATCACCTTGCTTCAAACCAAGTTAATTTATCATGAAAAGGTGCAGAAAACAAAGAAATCCTTTGATGGATAGTAAGTTAAATAGGGCACAGGGATAAATAAATTAAAATACAAAGCACTGGTAAGATATGGAGGAAGAGGAGAAAATAGTTTGTGATGAGAAATCACTAAGCTTTAGCCAGGCTACAGGGTCCCTGATTGTATTACAGAAAGAAAAGCTACTACCACCATGAAATCACTTTGAAAATGAAATGATTTTTTTAAAATAAGGCTGTTTAAGGACTTGGCAATTTAAATACAAACTAAGCTAAACCTATTTTTTTTACTTGTACATTCTACTTTATATTAATGAGGCCACAGCATTGAAAACACTTGCAAATTTATCAACTATAACTAGGGTCTGACCATTCCGTGGCTTCCTACCATCATCATTGTTGCTGAACTGGGATCCAAAATCTGAGCTTTGATTTTTTTAGTTATCATTGCCATTTACTCTGGAAAACTGAATTAGTACAGTGTTATCTGCCTCACGCCGCAGACAACATGAAACAATAGCTTGGAGAAATACATGCTGTCAAAACTATCTCAGAGCTTGTAAACACTTTTATTCCATAAATATAGAATTATGTATATGATTTTTTTTATTAGAAGTCAATAATTAACATTATGCTGAAGCCAAGTCCATCAACATTGTTTCTGTTTCTTCTTTCTATTTCGTCCAACTATAACTTCCCAATAATTACACACCAGTTCATACTTCTAGCATTAGCCCTTAGAGGTCAGCAGGAGCTTATCAAGGAGCCAGAGCAACAGTGATGGGAGCCAAAAGAATAATCTATCTGAAATAATAAATTTAGTTGCTTAGGAAATAATGTGGTCACGCAAGCACAGAGAGACAGAAAGTGGGGTAATAGAATCTGACTGTAAATTCCCTTCCCTTTTCCCTTTGTTCTAAGTGAAGAACAAGGATAGTAATGTAAAACTGAGGAATGGCAGAATGATGAGCAGAGCCGAGATTCTTTGAAACTATTTTCCTGGGTACATTTTTATTATAACATGCACTACGGAGAAGGACACTGCATCACAATAAAATAAGCTAAAATAAATAGTCAGATAAATTAACTGAGCAAATTCACCTTGTTAAATATCAGAGTTGCTATTTGTATATTATAAGATCACAGAAAATATTTGAGATGTCAACATTTTCATAAAGTTAAAAAGAAAAATGTATAATCATTCAATAGCTTTTTCTGACTCGAGTTCTGTCCAACTTCAAACACCTCTATACACTTAAGAAATACTTTCTGGGCTTGTTAAAGCTTTTACCACAGTCCCATGGTCATGGTAAATGACCTAACTAAATGGGAATATACATGCCAAACCCAGAGCAGGCATAAGCAGAAGCACCTCCATCAACACCAGTTATACTGTGCCTACTTTCACTATAGTGCTTTGGGCTTTGAGAGTCCAAAGCTTCAGGGATCTCCTGTAATGAAAAGCTCTTACAAAATTTTGATAAATTACCAGCATATTATAACATTTAAATAGCAAGCAGTGCTACAACTAACCATTTATCTTCTCCTCAGAACTCCAGGGACACTACAATAAAGGTGTTCTAAGCAAGAATGTGCTCCATGCATTGCACATATGCATCAGCGCCATCAGCATGTTTGTTTGTTTCTTGCTTTGTCAGGTGGACTTCCTGCCAAGATTTCTGCAAATTGCCTGAATTTAGAATATTACTAGGGGGGAAAAAAAAAAAAAAATTATTAACTTATATTATTGGCATAATACATATATTTTTTGTAACGATATATGGATTATATTAAATTAATATTTTGCTTAGTTCTGTAACAGGTTCAAGCTAAAATATCACATACAGACTTGCAAAATTTTTGAAAAACAGCTTGGTGCAAGAGCTTTTTCAACCAGTTATCAAAAATGGCAGATGAATCTCAGTCCTGCTTCAGGAACGGGACTTAAAGCAACATGGCAACATTGGCTGAGCAGCTGAATATTACATACACCTCCTTCATCTCTGCATTTTTTTTCAGACTCAGACAATCTTAGTTAGTCTTGAGTAAAACAGAGAAAACTCATACCGTTAATCTCAGAATGATGGTTGTTTTGGAACATATTCATTAAAGTAAAAAGCAGCAATTATTATAATTGGCCTGATGGAAAAGATCAACATAAAGTAATGCCTCAATTCTATAATCTGATTCCATTGAAACAACAAAATTAATTTGGGGATTTGGATTATTTGCCTTTTTTGTTTCTTTTTTTAAACAGGAGGAGAACCATTGTTTTCTAGCAGAGTGAACTTCATTTATTTTCTCCAACAATCAGGCTCATTTTTATTGTGGCCTCCAGAAACTCTACTCATGGATTAGACTCCTAGGCTGTTAAAGACAATATTAACAACCTATCAGGTTAAGGACAGTGAAATGTTAGTTAAAGGTGTACTGCATTTTCTATAACTCTTTTCATATCAAATGCACATACCCTGATGTTGTCTTTGCCTGAGCTCTGCTGCAGCCGAGCCTGTGCCTGGCTATATACCTCATAGACTCAGACCCAGACCCTGATCCTGACTCGCAGACCTGACTTTTCCCAGCTTCACCTCAGACCTGCTTCAAAGCTCGTCAGGGAATCTGAACTCTTGGCTGAACACGGTTACAGTTGCCAAACTTGTTCTTGTTGGGGTACTGCAGGATGGTGCCCTGAGTGGTGAGGGCATGGCCCTGCCTGCCTGGCACCCTCGGCTCACTTTCCTTATGGGGCAGCCGGCTCTGTTGCTCTCTGACACAAGCTGTTGAGGTGTAACAGACAAAATGGAAGGTAAAAGTTCTCCACTTAATGGGCACATATGGGGGAAAAAATAACTGAGATATGCCTCTAATAATCCACAGCCCAACTCTGAGTCTGACAGCAAAAGATCTAATTGAACAGGAGACTTATAACACTCTAGAAAGTCATTATCTACGATTCCCAACCTCATTGATCAGGTAAATTGTGGGTATGAAGGTATTTGTTCCTTCCAATCTATAAGGCATATCACTGAAGACTGTTTCTCGATCAATAGGTATGATTCTAACCTGCTAAAAGAGTTATGGTGCATGGGATTTCAAATTATTCTTTTTTTAAGCATTTTTTTTTAAATAAACTTTGCATATTCCCAGCCCAAAGAATAGGCTTGACAGTACAACTCAACCACAGACAGGAAAAATGCCAAAAGAAAACAAAAAGAAGTCATCTAGAGACTGTGTCTGAGATGCTGAGAAACTTGACTGATTTCAGATGGACTTCTAGGAACTTAATAACTGGGGAAAGCAAGTGAAATTTGTGCATACACAAAACACTATTTAGGAAGCCTTTCTATCAGTGATGTCTTACTGGATGTTGTACAGGTAAGCACTCTGTCATTTACACAGAGCACAGTGAAGACTTTGGTTTGCTTCCTCAATCTATTTCACTCTCTTTTATGCGAGTGCATATAGAAACAACAACAGTTACTTTGCAGCCATAAACTGAGAATTTGTTAAGTAAGACTTACCATAGTAAGTACTTAAGAAACAAATATGCTTTAAAAATTTTAACAAAAAACACCTGAATTTTACACAGTACAAAACTATTATTAATTTTCTTCAGAACATATCCCTTAGGGCACAGATATCCTTTTCTCTGTTCCTTTTATATTTCCTCTTACCTTTGAGCTACTGAATATGTATTTCAATTTTTAAAATGTCACAAGCTAGTCTATGAGTTTATTACATGATCATGTGACATGGTCAGCATTACAAAATGTACTCATTTTACAAATGTACTGTATGGCAAACAAAATCAAGTATTTTAAGATTACCCTTGCCAAACGTACAAGGCTCATGAGTCAGGTATCAGTTATTAAAAGACTGTTTTAAAATAGAATTCAGTGTTCTTTTTAGTCATCTTCTGGTGTGAATTATCTAGAGAACATGTTTTTAGGCTTGGCCCTGAGATTCTTTAATATATATTTAATTATCTTTAATTTCTTAAGAAGAAAAAAAAAAATTTATATTCTTAGACACATGACATAACACAGTTGTGGATGGCCTTTCCACAAATACGTATTTAAGTAAAGCCTTCTTTAGTAAAGCATTCTGAGATGAAAACAATCCATCATTCATATATCCTAAAAGATCAGGTCTTGAAAGGCGAATACAAGTCTTCACTCTGATCAAAGATGATTTAAGGCTGACATGTAAAGCTCTGAAGTGTAGGCAGATTATTAGAGGACAATAAAGATGGATGAACTGACACATTCAATTTTTGGAGGCAACAGAAGAGCCAGAAACAGCAGAGTTATTTTAATATTAGTTACTAACAAAAATTGAATAGTCTTTAGTTTTGTTACCAGCAGTCAGAAAAACCCTTAGGACATCATTTTTCTGACTTATTCCACAGTAAACTATTTAAAACATATGTGATGTGCCCTCCATTTTTAAAGGCTATATTTTATAATATTATTTTATTTCAAGACAAAACTTACAAATTCATTAGCCCAGATTGTGTAATTTACTTTCTTTCACTATATCTGTTCATAGACACATAGAGGTCAAGGACATGGGTTATAAAATAAATCATATCAAAACAAAATGCAACCAGCTAGCCAAAGTGTCATGCTCCCAACACTGCAAATTAAAAGACTATAAAGAAATATTTCAAGGGAAACACAGTTAACATATAATTAGTTCTGTGTGTAGAAAAACAAATTACCATGGAGGGTGGACAAAAACAGATTTCTTTTTTTTCAGTAGATCATTATAATTACTTGAAAGCTATTCAGTTATTTCACAAGTATCCATAGGACCTTTTGAATTTCGATATCTTGACTGAAAACAAAAGGATTCTTGTGATGGTATCCATTCACTGATCTAACCTTTTTAGACAGCTGCAATCAGAGATATCATAAGCTCTGCAGATAAAGGACCAATTTTTTATGGTATGTTTATACACTGTCTTTTGCAAAATGCAAAGCATAGACTGTTACTGTATTTTACATAATAAAAATAGTGACATAAACTTGACAATGATGTGTGCATTTTCTCCCCGTAATACTCCTGCCTTACAAGGTGCTTGGGCTTCTGGCACTGCATATTTGTGATGAAATACTACCTTACTTTTTTTCCATTGTTAACGCTTCCTTTTCCCCAGTGAATCTAGGCTCATTACAATCCATTCAGCGCTTCTGCTATAACATTCATAAGGTGATTTGTCAACACTGTGACATGACTATATAAAAGAAACAGATGCGAGGTCTCAGACACCGGCCTGATTAATGAGAAGAATGAAGTGTAATGAGAACTTCTAGTAGCTAATGTAGCAGCAAGAAAGAATCAAAAATAAACAAAGACTCTTCTGGTACAGACTACTTCATATCAGAACTGTGCGAAATATGACAATACTTGTCTAAATCTGTGAACCTAAACCAATAACAGTGAAATAGTTCTAAATTATGTCAAAGTTACATGATTAAAAACAAAACAAACTTAAACATATACTCTAAAACGTGCTACAGCAGTGCCAAACATTTGCGACTGTCCACCCAGAGTTTACACAGATGATTGGGGGTTTTTACTGGCAAAATTTGGCTTTTCCTTCTCAGTAGAATGAAGTCGGGACCAGAAAAATCATTAAGCAGTGGACATAGCTGAACGAGGGAAGCTAGTTGGAGATTTTCTACTGTGAGGAAACTTAGGACACATATGGTCTAATTTTAAGAGGTGATGAAGCACAATGCATGCTCAACATGTTGGCATGAAGTGAGACACTCAGAAGTGGAAACTAATTCACTGCTTCGGTCTTAGGTTGTTTCCCCCTTCTGTCAGACTACCAGCAATTACCTTGCATATCCTAGTAGATAAACAAGAAAACTCTTAATCTACATTCCTGCATCTTCTGGGGTTAACTAAGCATTGAAAATTGAGGACTAACTATTTTAGGAAATTTGCACGCTGCATATGTAGTCACAGAAGGTTGAATGCAGAAATACAGAAGAAATTAGAGTAAAAAGGCAAGTCATTCAATAGTAAAACTTATTAAGTGTACTTTAATACTCAGTAGAGGTCACTGATAATCAGATTTGAGTAACCTATACTGAGTGAACTACAGGACTGTCAAGAGATTCTGACCTTCAGATTGCTTCTTTAGAAAAGGCTGTATTGTTCCTGAAAAGTGTAGCGTCTGGCTAGCTCACTATTTTGAAGAAAAAAGGTAATGATCTGCAACATACATTAATTTTACTAAAGTAATTTTTTTTCTTTTATCACCTGACTTACTGGCTAAGTTCAACGTTCAAGTTACTGGCCTAGTTCAACGTTCTGAACTGGGAAAAAAAGCATTACAAAATCATATATAGACCAAAGATACACATTTTTATCTTTTACTAAGATGGTATAACCCCACTGATTATAGCCAAAAGGTAAGCATTTAATGCATTTCTCACTTTGAACTAAAATTTTCAAAACTTTGACCTTAGGATCCTCTTTTGCTAAAGTTAACAATATATTTATGTTTTTCAAATACTTCAATTTATTTAAGGCTTATATTTTTAAGATGTCTCAGGTGACAAATCAGAACATGTAAACCAGGCTCTTGCTCTTAAATGACCACTGGAGTGAGAAACTTACTCTTGCTTTCTTCCTGTTTTTCTTATCCTTTTGCCAGTGTCATGGTATTAGAAGGAGCAGTTTACCTGTCCACTGACGGTTTCTCTTAGAATGAAATAAGCTAGGCACTGCCTTACCTATTTCCTTTAAAAATTCCATCCAAACATATTACGTATCCATTAGGACTACAGTCTTATTCATCATTTTGGAAATTCTGGATAATAAGCATAACCCGAGCTTACATTCCTTCCCAATCTTATTTTTAGTCTCGTTACCAGCGGAATAAGACATCGTGCTGACTATTGTATGGCCAGCCTATATTCCTCCAAAACTTTTTCTTCTGTTTCTAAGTTCAACTAAATATGACAAAGCAGTTAAGATCTCAAAATTATTAATATCTTGTATTCTTGATAATCAGCATCTGGAGAGAGTGTAGCAGTCCTATTAGTGCTCCTTCTCAGGAAACAGCATAGAGCTGACCCTTTAGCCGCTTTTATCCATAGGGCAATAGGCAGTGGCTAATTAGGCCATTAGCACACATCTAATTCCAGACCACCACAGTATGTTATCTGTGATCTTCCTGATAGGCCACACAATTGAATGAAACAACTTTAAGAAGGATTTTAGGACATGGGGGAAAGAGGGATGGGATGAGACAGCACTAAGACTATTATAAGGAATAGGTAATATATGGAAGAGAAAACTGCTCGGAAAGTTTCACTGACATGGAAAAAAGTAAGTTGAGTGTAAATTTTGGGTCAAAAGGGGAGCAGGGAGGTCCTAAGGATATTGCAGCGAGAAGGGTATTACTGATGTACCATACGAACCATGTTTCACTAGATCCATTAGTTGCACAATGAATAATAATTAAATAATACTTTGAATGAATAACAAACCTTACATATGCACAC
>VYZW01054883.1:7856-21084 GCA_013401315.1 Balaeniceps rex
CAACAGCCTCTCCTTGTCTTACACGTTAATTTTTAATTCAGAGGTTTAAATTAATCTAACTTGACTCTTCAGGCAAGAGTCCAAACCCTGTGAACAGAAAAACAGAATTTGGTTTATGAACCCACTGTGAACTGAAACATGCAAGGTTTGTCTGTCTTTAGTTACCTGTTTCCAGGGATACTTGAATCTGCTTAAGTAAACTTCCATTTTTCTAATTTTCACTCTTCTTATCAGGAGAATTGTGTGCATTAGGTTTCTTCTGCTGGCTTTAAATACTGCCTGGGGGGGTGAATGACAGTGAAGTTCAGCTTCTGTTAAAGAATATGCCTTTGTAAAGTATATTTTACATGTTTAATTGACACCAAGTCATTTACCTAATTCATAAGGGGATAAGATAGAAGGCACACATAGCTGAATGCTTCATTCCAAGACCAAAATATGGAGAGTAGTCTGTTGAAGTTGATGTAATGTACTGTAAATATCGGTCACTAGACTTATCCACTAAAGGAAGAAAAAACAATGTATGTAATTCTAAGTATAGAACAAGTACCTTAGGATATTGTGTTAAACCATGGAGCGATTACTCGCATGCATAAAGTACATGTAACAGACTGCAGGACTGGGATATGTACTGTCATGTTTTCCCACACTGGTTGTGTATTAGAATAATCCTTCTTCTTCACAGCATGCTGATGGGCATTAATAAAATAAGCTCACTAATTTAATAATATTCTACAGCTTTGCCTCAAGTACACTTTTTGTTCTGGCATGTAAAAAAATAAATAAAGTGCACAGAACAATTTCTCATCACCACTGGGACTATATGCCAAGATGATTTGTCAGAACTCCTCCAGCTTCAATGCCTTTCCACCTATTTCTTCCACCTTTTCCCCTTTCTTTTATTTTTAACTTTCAATTTATTGTTTTTAAATTCAATGAGATAACATAGCTACCTCAGGGGAGGAATTTTACACCATTCCACGGTGAAAATGGCATTCTTTAAAAAGTTGTGCTATTACTTTACAGCTTTTAAGAAACATACATACAAAACCAATGTAATGAAAGTTTTTAACTAGACTGAACAGTTCCTAAATAGCCGTGGGGCAAAGTCCTGGCTCAAGCCTCTGTTAGCTAGCTAATTCCCAATTAATCTGTACTTCATTAAGAAATAAAGGATTAGACTGTAATAGTTTTGCTTTAGACAGAAATATCAGGAAGCTGTGAGAGATCTTAAAACTTGATTCTGAGTTTTACTTTCCTACATCTGTACAAGATTGCCCAGTCTCTGTTATTAAAGTTAAAGCTTTTGGCACAAGAACCAATTTTGGTAAATGTTACCTTTTCATATGAGTGGATGTTTTTTGTAGAAAATGTATAAGGAGCCAAAGAGGAAAAGAATTTCATATGTAGAATTTACTTTTGGCAGTTGTTCAGAAATATGGAAAATTTAGGATTTCAGGAAAAAAAGGCAGGATTATGCATGTAATTCTTCCTCCAAAATCAGGTGAGGTAGTATTTGGGGCATTAGATTTCACTACCCTTTTTTTCCAGAGTGTAACAGAGACTGGAGAACCAAGAGAAGTTGTCTTCACTGTGGAAGAACACAGTAAAATATTCATCAGTAGGGAGGGTAAAAAAGGACTGAAAGCTGAGGTTCCGTTGAGACATTTATAACAAGAAGAAAGAAAAAAGTTAACTGTCATTATTTTGGCTATTTCAGAATTTCATGATAAATGCCTTGAGTGAAATACCAATATTTCAGTAGAAAAATCCCAACAGTTAGGGTAATGATTGCAGCAGAACTTCTTCCTGATTATTTATTTATTTATTTATTTATTGGTACTGGTAACGTTCTGAAATTTTGTTTGGCCTAAAGTTTCTTGCAGTTGATCTCTATCAGAAGAAACCAAGCATTTTTAGGTTTGCTATAATTTGATTGTTTGTACAAAATTCCTTCAACCACTTAAATTATGTGAATATGAAAAACAAATATAAGCTCTTAGTGATAATCCTAATTGAGTTGTAATACTCTCCCACTGGGTACTTCTCTGTCCCTTTAGGAAATTAAATCCCTTAAAAAATCTAACCCCTAATCCACTTATTTTCTTTTGAAAATCAAATTAGGCAGCCAAGTGTACTTTCGGATACCTAAGTACCTTTGTAATCCAACCCCAGGTCATGTTCTAAAGTGAAACTGCAATTGCATGTTCTGCTTAGCCCATGTTTGAGCTGTTACCTGCATTGGGGCTACCTCTATGTGATCATCTCTGCCTCCTTTCTTCCTCCCTTCCTCCTACTGAAGACTACCTGTTGCCTTGCCTGTGCTGGTCATAGCTACTTGGGAAAAAAAATTGTTTCCTCTGATGTATGAACCAACCCAGATCACTGCTGTTTTCTGTGATGCTGCAATAGTAATAGGGCTCTGGTGGCAGTGATGGTCTAAGAGACAGAGGAAAACTAAGGTTTGTAGGTGGAGGTAATATCTTTTATTAGACCAAGGTGCTACAGCTGGAGCCTGTAACGTGTTTGCAAACTTGCTTGCTTCTGTATACCAAGGTAATGAAAGTTATTTCCTCTCCCTGTTAACCTGGCCTTATTTTCTTTAGAGCCAAATCAGCAGGGACAGTGGCACTTAGAGCTGATGTTTAAGCCCAGTTCCTTCCATTTGAGGAGGTCCCTCTTTCCCCATGGAGCAGCCAACCCACTGAGCTGCAGTAGATGGGCAGTAACTCACTGCCTCCGTTTAGCTGTTCTGTTTTAAATGGAGGAATTAAACATTCAGGATTGAGAAGGAGGGAGGAAAATCATGGTTTGGGGATGGTGGTTACCCTGGCTCCCAGCCTGCTCCAAGGGCTGCTCATGTATATCACAAGAAGAACACTCACTGCATAAATTGCAAGAGGGTCCTCGGAGTGAATGCAATGCTGAGTGCTCTTGGATCTTTTTCTTAAGCTTTTACAGTTTTATTCCATCTCTAATTATGCGTGGAACTAAATCCTGAAGAAATCTGGAAGGCTGCAGTGAAAAAGAGCTATGCCACAGTGGGAAAGGGGTGGCTTTTACTCTCGCTGGTTTCCTTTCTGTCACACGTCTCAATTAGACACACACTCCCCAAACTTCAGTTCAAGTGGAGACGGGAAGGCACGCTTCCACTCATGCATGGTGGTCTTTTGTTATGAAAATATCTGTTAGCCTTTTTCCATCCATGACTGCGTGGATGGGTAGCTCTGTGGGTTTCAGACCTGTCAATAGAAAGGTCGGTGATGTGAAAACAAATGAACAAAAGATTTCTCTTGGAGTTCTTGGATCTGTGCAAAACGTGTATGGAAAAATTGCTAACTGCTCTGCAGTTGAAGGTAACGTCAGTATATGAATCTGCCTGGGATCTCTTAGCAAGAACAGTCCTTGTCTGACAGAAAGGTCAGAGTTGTATTTCTTTGTAAGAGTTCAAATTCCCTAGTGAAAGAGGAAAAGGGATGTCTGCGTTTGGACAGAGGAGGTCTGGTACCAGTTCTGGCACGCATCCAGATAGAGGGGCTTGCTGTGGCTGTGTCACTGTGATATGTAAGTCTTTTTCCAACTTATTGATATCTGTATTGATAACCTGACTGCAAATCTTTCTAACATTACCAAGGCTGAATGAGCCTGTTCATGACAAATGGCAGATGTGACATTTAGCATTCAGTACTGCAATGTCTTCCTTCTATCACAAATATCTACCCTACAATCTCTTTACATGGCAACTGAGCGCCTCATGATACTTGAGGCATTTGTCCTTACATTGATCTTCTGAGGCACGCGATGCTCTTCTGCAGTTGGGCTGGGATTTGTCTATAGTTGTCTGAAATACTGGTGTCCAGCTTGAGCGAGTTGTTCAGCAGAACTGTTTACTGTAAGAGATGCTCTTCCAGAAAAAAAGATCCCTCCTGTCCTAAGGCAGATGGGGCAATCACCTTTTGGAAGTATCTGTCTCTCAATATTGACTGTAAAAGGAGTTCCTGCAATAAGATTAGGCAAATGCCTAATACCCATCATTGCAGGCCCTCTTGAAAATTGCATCAGGAATGAAAGTATCTTTAGAAATGTGGTCCTGTGTTACCTTCCTAATGCAATAAATGAAGCGTAAGGGAGAACAAGGAATTGTGGTGTCCTGTGTAGTAAGCACTGTGATGCTGAGCAGCCTCCAATTCACTTTGGCTTTCAACCCACTTGAAGAACAACGTATCGGTAATTATTACAATATCGTCACGCTGCTTTAGTGAACCTTATTTCTTTTCCTTACCTCCTCTACTCTTCATAGTGGGAAGGAAAAATCATAAAATACGGAGGTATGCCCATACAGTACTGAGGCCATTTGTGTCCCATCAAAGTGCTGTTTTCATCTTTGTGTTGAAAAGATATTTATTCTATTACTGACTGTGGCCTTACAGGCCTCTGTTTTTCTGACTACATATTTAACATAAATGACCAACCTCAGAGGGGATATGATGGCCTGTCTATAACTGCATTAAAAGGCATTTCATGTTTAAAGAAAAAATGTGAATTTTAGCAGATCTAAACAAAAAAGGACCTTTTAAAAAATTTGCATTTCAATACAAAAGTAGTCTTATTGGCCCTGAGTCATTCTGGCGTTTCAATATGCACTCCCAGCTGCAAGAGCACAGTGGTTCCAGTCGTGCCTGTGGTAGTTAGTACTTGCTTAAAAGAGCTATGATTAAGCTGAATCACCTCCAGCCATTAGAATTTCAATGGTCAAAACTCAGACTTGTGCCCAGCGCAGAAATTTCATGCATGGTTTCACCCACACAGGAATTCAGGGTTTAGGCAGTACTCTGGAAAATTTTATGCTAATTGTTTAGACTTGATATTTAATTTAATATTTAATCTAATATTTAGACTTGATGTATATCCCCCGCCTAGACTTTGGGCTTTGCATCAAGGCGTAAGAGCTTTTGACGCATGCACATACAATAAGGGGGGAAAAAAAAATTAAAACCACAATCCTCAAAATGTTTGCAAATCCCTTGATCTTATCCTCCCCTCGGGTTGGCAAAATTAAGCAAGGATAGGATCAGTAAATCATAGAATCAGCCACTTTCATCATCGAACATGAGGCGGCTGGGAGCGCAGTCCACCCCAGCTAGGCCCATGGGCACTTCCTTTAGTGATGGTGGCACGGCTTCTGCTTGTCCACCAGCCCTTGGGGTGTTTTGCTTCCTCTTTACCCACACAGCTCCAAACAGGATCCCTGCTCCCAAAGGAATCAAGCCATAACCATTGGGATAATGTTTCTGTGAGGTTTTGTGGCCCACTTGCACCTGGATTGTTTCCCTTAAGTCTCTGCAATGTTTCCCTCGGCACCCCGTGTGGGATGGCAGTGCTGGCTTGAACACGGCTCCCTCCCAGAAAATCTGTGCCAGTTATAAGATACCAAGGGAACCCAGATCATATATGCATGCAAGCTTTCATTACTTTCTCCTTAATTATGATTGTAATTTTTTTTTTAATCTGTGGAGATTATTACAATTGTATTGAGATTCTTTATCTCCTTTGTGCATACTTATCCTTTGATGATCTATGTACAGTATTAGCTACCTCTCCTCTAATTACATCTCCCTGATTCTTCAGCAAATCTTTTAAGGCAACATTAATCAACTGAATTTGGAAGAGAGAGCACCTGAGGTGTCTCATGTAAACCCTCAGATTGAATTTAAATTGTGCTCTCAGAAATGAAAGGCAATTTCCCAAAGATTTTTTTTTTTAAGTTTAACTTCAAAGCCTCCCAAGTATATTTTGTTTTGATAGATCTCAAAAAGAAGAACCCTTTTTATTGCCAATATATTTTGCTCTTAGATATATTCAGTTTACACCGCTAAGGCAGAGAAGAACCACTACTCTATCACACAACATTTAAGGAGTTTTCAGTAGCCACCTGGGAACAATAAATAAGCTACAAGCTTCTTGCAAGAGGGTATATTTTATATATCCATAAAGAAAAGGTCTTTCCTGGCTCAAGTGTTGTGTGTTTCAATACATACTGCTGATCCTCCTTTCCTCCTTTCCTCCTTTCCTCCTTTCCTCCTTTCCTCCTTTCCTCCTTTCCTCTTCTGTTTTTTTCTTTCTTTTTTCTTTTTTCTTTTTTCTTTTTTCTTTTTTCTTTTTTCTTTTTTCTTTTTTCTTTTTTCTTTTTTCTTTTTTCTTTTTTCTTTTTTCTTTTTTCTTTTTTCTTTTTTCTTTTTTCTTTTTTCTTTTTTCTTTTTTCTTTTTTTCTTTTTTTTTTTTTTCTTTTTTCTTTTTTTCTTTTTTTCTTTTTTTCTTTTTTTCTTTTTTTCTTTTTTTCTTTTTTTCTTTCTTCCCTTTTCTTGGCCAAGTTAGGCACTTTTCTTGCAAAGAGAAAGTTATTTTACACTGGAAGAGAGGCAGTCTAGAGATTCACTTTACCATTTGAGAGCTGTTCCTCAGAAGGTTTGCAACAAAAGTCTCACGTGACAAGACATTACAAATTCCAAACTCGGGAAAAAATCGCAGTCAGGTGTTTCTGAACAAAATTGAAGAGAAGCTGCCCTTTAAGTGTAAGTCAATCTGGATCTGCCCTTCAGCAAACTTTGGCTGATTCATCTTGTTTTACATCAGACTTGTGGAAATCAGATAGAGGCTTAGAGTGGAATGTACTTTGCATCAGACATTAAACAGAAATTTGAGGGTGTCTGTTGCAAGAGATTTGAAGCTGCAGCTGAGTTAAGGACATACTAAATCATACCTTAAAATCACTTACTCCAGGATCTTTCTCTGTCAAGAGCACTCCCTGCTCCAAAGAGGGAAACCTCTGTTCTGGTTTCCATTCACCTTCACTAATTCAGTTTTGTGCCATAAGCCGTGGATACCACGGTTAGCTTTACTTTTCCTTGTGACAAAAGGAGATAGATTTCAATCTTTAATGTGCATGCACAGGGGCACAAATTAAGATTCTGTTCAGACTGATGTCATCTTTGTTTCTCATTTAAAGCTTAGAAAAAGATGGTCTGGCATACCCCGCTATAGCAAGTCTTCCAGAACGGCTTGTGGAGGGTTCACCAGGGTGGGATAATGCATTTGAGTAGTTTCCATGAAAGGAGGTGATGAGACACAAAGCCCATGAGGGGAGAACATTCATGACATTTTATATTGTCGGACAGGTAGAAAGGATCTTAGCATAGATGTAATTTGGCCTGAGTGTATTGACAGTGCAGAACCATCAACTCTTTTCATCTGACTAGTTCCTCCTTTGACAAGTTACTGTGTAAGTTGAAGGTTTTGCAATTACAAACCTCTTACTGTCTGTAACTGAAGCAGAGGTTTCTGCTGAAATGAAAGCCACAGGTTTTTTTTCTTAGCTCTCCAAACCTGCTTCTCCTGGCCATAATGAAGCTGTATGTAAAATACAGACATACAAAATAATAAAAAACTGAGGTTTTTATTAGAGAATTTAGTAAAAAGCAGAAGGGAAAAAAAATCCCCTTACTCAATGGATGGATGTGTTAATGAATAAAGGATTTTGGAACTAGAGGTATTGGTCATAGACCATGACAAATATCGGTATGCTTGAGCATCAGGCTACAAATATTAAACCTGGCATATATCTTAATTTTATTCTGACTTCTTAGAAATGAAGAGTTCGTGACTTTTCTACAGTAGGTTCAAATAATCTGTATTAGTGAAGCACTAGTTCTTCCACACTTTTATCATATGTGTGCCAATGGATCTACAAACAAGAGTGGCAGAATGAACCCATGTAAATCTGCCTGACACAGCTTTTTTTTTCCCTCTTCTTTCTCTGTTTTCTTTGGTTTATTTTCTTCACTCAAAAGTGCATTAGAGCTCTAAAAATAAATAGAAAGAAACACTTTTATAATGACTTCCTGGGCTTCGGTGTTTACTTTTTACGATGTGCTTTTCTACTGCTAGAGGAGTTCTCATCCTATGCTTTCAGCACCCTTGATAGTTTGTTTGAAACTGTAGCAGTAAAATTGCAGTAGCATCTAGGGGTCTATGTGGGCTGAAGTTTCTGGGCTGCACAGTTGCTGGCTGTGTCTGTTGCCAGCTACTTGCATCTCACTAAGTGAGATGGAAAAAGAGGGCGTTCAGGAGCCGAGCTGGGACCTAGGCTCAGGGACCGCGCACCCAAAGATTAGGAGAATTGTGCCCATGGTATTAGAAACATATTGACATTTTCAGAAATAATTCATAGTGCCATTTGTGCTATTTAATGGTCCATGAAGCCAGTAGATATGTTAAAGCTGGCACAGCTTCTGTGTGCTTCAGTAGCTTTAGATTAGAGTATGCTCTCTTTGAAATGACAGGAATTATTTGGTTTGTGTCGTGGTTTAACCCCAGTTGGCAGTCAAGTACCATACAGCCGCTCGCTCACCTTTCCCCCCCGGTGGGATGGGGGAGAGAATGGGAAGGGCAAAAGTAAAAAAACTTTTGGGTTGAGATAAGAACAGTTTAATAATTGAAATAAGATAGTAATAATAAATTGTAATGAAAAGTAAAAAAACAAAAAAGAGAGAGAGGAACAAAACCCAGGAATAACAAGTGATGCAACTGCTCGCCACCTGCTGACCGGGGCCCAGCCAGTCCCCGAGCAGCGATCGCTGCCCACCAGCAGCTCCCCCCAGTTTCTATACTGAGCATGACGTCATATAGTATGGTCAGTTTGGGTCAGCTGTCCTGGCTGTGCCCCCTCCCAGCTTCTTGTGCGCCACCTTGCTGGCAGAATATGGGAAGCTGAAAAGTCCTTGACTTAGTATAAACACTGCTTAGCAACAACTAAACCATCAGTGTGTTATCGCGTTATTCTCATGCTAAATCCAAAACACAGCACTATGCCAGCTACTAGGAAGAAAATTAACTCTATCCCAGCTGAAACCAGGACAGTTTGGGAAAAATAAAGATATCTTCACATTTTAATAGCACTATTACAGTAATTTTTGTTTGTTATGCCTTTACTGCTTTGCCTCAAGATGCATGCGGATTGTGCTGAAAATGTGGCATGGGTGAACTATGCTAAATGCTGAAAGCCTCTTAAATCTAAACCACAGCTTCTTGTTAGACATCACATGGGGGAATCGATATCATTCTCGATATTCTCTGTGCACGTTTTCATAGAAAGAGTATGCAAGTAATGCGGGTTAGATTTCACTCACATTCATCTTTGTGCTATGGCAAAAAAGCACTTGAATTCTTGTGTGAATTTAGACTTGTGAGTGCTCGTATTTGATTCAATGGTAACAGTTATTTGCAAGCACATGGAATAGAGGACTGGCAGCGAGTTCTAGTCTTGCAAACAGAACGTACTCGTACGTCTGTGTTCTTGAAGTCAGTAGTTTTGTTTGTAAAGATACTTCCCTAAGATCTCTTGTAGAATCTTGAACTGAGAAGAAAAGACTTTTGGTATAAGAAAAACTGAAGTGTTTCTGTGCATTGAATACTGCCAGCTGACACCACTAGGTATTAGCGTATAACTGAAAATAATAAACAGGAATAGATGTGTACATGTGTTTGTATGTAGTAAAAAAAATAACTTTTAAACTATATAAACTACTTGGCCCTTAGGATGGGGGAGCTCATTTAAGAGCCTTGAATTGCCTCAAATCTGAGCCAGGTGCTGAGCCCTGGGGTGAATATGCTGATGTGCAGCCTACTCTCAGTTCAGTGCTGCACTTTGTCAGCTTGAAATGTGTTTACTCCAAGTTCACATGTTTATGCAGAGATGTTTCATGAATTCTGCATGCCAGGTCACACCATCTATGCACATTCCCATTGTAAAATGCAATTGTGCTAGTCTGTGGAGGGAAATCAGGTTTTGGTTTGTTTTTTTTTTTAGGAGGACTGAGTCCAAGATTGTTTATTTCCATATTTTTATTTTTTCCATTTCTTTTGTAAAAGCCAGGAAAAGAAGCCAATTTAAGCTATGCCCATATTGTGTCTCTGGCACGAGAAAAATAAATCAGTCGCATTTTACTGAGACAATATGTAAATACAGCTCAACCTTCCTCACACTGATCGCTTGATTGCCAATTTGGCCTCTGTGCAAGTACAGTGTGGCAGAAAATGATACTTCTTTAAAACTCACATGCCACCACCATTCAGCTCTCCATATATTGAGTATTTTTCTGGTTTTAATTAGCGACTTTGATATTAAGCCAACTGGCAAATATTTATTTGATGAAGATTCTCCATTCATTAGCAAAATGAGAAAAAATGAATCTATAATAGCATATAACCGCCCCATTAAGCAGCATTAGCTATCCATTTGAGAGCTAATAATGTAAAATACAATTTTCCGACCACCAGATGTTGATGAATAAACTGGTGCTAAATTGGTGGCAGTAAAGCAATAAACAGGTCAGAGGTCAATTAGTTCCACCAGAAAGAAGCAACCCACTGGGAAAACGGCAGCAATGCCGCGATGGATGCTTAGGGGGTGACTGACTGGTGGTTTATTCAGAATTATGTCCACGTAGCTGAGAGAGACTGAGGCCAAATTGATGTTTACCTTTATGGGTTACTGTTGTTTCTTATTGCAGCAAAACCAGGAGATCTCAGCCAGGTCTGGGGGCTGTGGCAGTGCTGTCCCCTCCCCAAGCAGCCGCTGATGCTGGATGGTAATTTTGGCCCCACTGGAAGCGATGGCTGAACAAAATCCTATCAGCCTCACTGGGACTGAGAGTCTCCTAGAGTGCCTCATCCTGTACAGATATTTGGATATGATTCAGCCCTGATATGCTCAAGTGAAAGCCACTGTGCCTCTCCTTGGATGCTGATCCAAGAAAGAAAGATTTATTCTTGCACGTAATTCCATCCTTTGAGGGGAAAACACCTCAGTACATGCCGAGCTTTGATTTCAGGTGACTTGAACAAAGGAAGATGAGAGCTACAAGATGAGACAGCTGAGCTGGAGGACCCAGCAAGGGTGCGTAGGATGAGAGCTGAAAAGTAGCCCCACATTGCAAAAATCACTGATTGTCCCACTAACTTTGTGTGAGCAATGCATGGTCATGCAGGGAGGATCACAGCTTCAGCATTGTTCCTTTCATTTTGCGTAATTAAGATACTTGGAAGGAGTCAAGTTTTCTGTTCTAATTCATCTTTTTGAAATAGTAATACAGAAATTAATCAACTTTTTTTAATAATCCATTTTATCCTGACCTATCACCTTTCCTTACAGCACTAGCATGTAAATCTTATGCACGCTGTGTTAAACTATGTTAATATATTCCACAAATCACTCCCAAGGTTTGCTGCATTCTGTTGAGCAGAAATGTGATGTGACAGAGGATAGAGAGGAGAGAACACATGCATCTTTTTGGAGACACACTCCAACTCTAACTACAAGTCTTGGAAAATACTCAGTCTCTACAAAAAGTACTCTAGTCCTTACAGTGGCCTCTATTTTCATTTCCACTTGTCCCCTACAAAGTCCTGTCATCTTAGGAAAGCAGGCTTAAGGGACGAGGAAAAGTAAATATCCATCACAGAGTGCAAACTGTAATCAGTCGTGAGCTGGTAGCATTTAGTATGTGTTACCCGGCAGACGAGAGATGTCAGTGATCCACTGTGCTTTTTGTGCTGCTGATCATCTCTGTCATATTCAGGGTTTTCTTTCTCGGGAATAATAGATCACTGTTTTTCTGTCTGAATAGCTATTTCCTCCTCCTTGTATACAATACAAAGGCTATCGCTTAAGTATAAAAGCTTCTCATCAAATCTCTGCAGGATGTTCTTTGTCCAAATCTGCACTTTAAAGACACTTTTTGCACTGCAGTATCTGAATTACATCAGATATATGGCAGCTTTTTTCTGAAAATAGCAGCTCTGAGCAAGATTTAGAGTTAGCGTGAACAAAAAACTGTTGGAAGTGGGTGAGTAGAAAAACTTGTGGAGTTTTCTAAGTAAAACTATGTGTGTTTTTTTTTTTTTAATTCAAACCTCTAAAAAGTCTACATAATATATTTTTCTACCTTCCAAAATAAAGCTGTACTTTCAGAAAATTCCACTGGGTGCAATTAGTAGATGGTAGAAATACTCATAGTGAAAGCTGAAGCTGCTTAAAATCCAAAGTGGTTTAATTCTGAATTAATGCCGTGATCCTGCACCCACTGATACATGTGCTTAGCTTTAAACACATGGAAATCAGTTCAACCCAACTAAAAAACCACCAAAACTGTTTATGAATGTAGCAATATAAAAGTTAGATTTGTAAGATAGAGGTGGTGCCGATAAGCTTTCCTCCAGCTGCGCCTCGAGATGCAGGCTGGGGGCACACCAGGGACCCTCTCCAGGCCTGGGTGGCAGAGGCTGCCAGCCCAGCGTTGCCCTGACGTGCCTCGTCTGCATTGGGGGTTGAGCTGAAGCCACTTGTCCCTAGCACATGAGAGGCCATGCAGCTCACATGATGGGGACAGTCTTCTTAGCAAGGCCTGTTGTGACAGGACAAGGAGTGATGGTTTTAAACCAAAGAAGGAGAGATTTAGGCTAGATAGATATAAGGAAGAAATTTTTTACAATGAGGGTGGTGAAGCACTGGAACGGGTTGCCCAGAGAGGTGGTAGATGCCCCATCCCTAGAAACATTCAAGGTCAGGTTGGACAGGGCTCTGAGCAATCTGATCTAGTTGATGATGTCCCTGCTTAGTGCAGGGGGGTTGGACTGGATGACCTCTAAAGGTCCCTTCCAACCCAAAGCATTCTATGATTCTATATTCTGTGGGGGAGGGAATTTGATGTGCTGTGACACGTGTGATGGTGATCATGAGGAGGAGGAGGCAGGCTGCGATGCTGAGCTGTTGATTTAAGTGCTGCGTGTGCTAGAGGCACCTTCTCACAGGAGCCGCTTGGGGAACCCCAGGGGAACCCTCGGGGAACGCTGCCTGTGTGTGCCTACGGCCATGCTCACCCCCCACGTTCCTCCGCACGCCTGGGGTAATGATCAGGTGAAGAATCATCCAAGGGCTAAAGTACCTGCTGAGGGCTGTGTAACCACGGGGTCCAGGGGGTGTTTAAGACTACGGGAAGCTGGGTTGGAAAGTGCTGTGCTGTACCTCTGGGTATGTCTGATGTCAGCTACAGTTTCTGATGGGAAGGTTGTAGGGCTGGGTGTGCAGCTGAGTACTCACTAACACGCATGGAACAGAACATACTCAAATGACGTATGGAGTCTCAGTCTTTGTCTCTCTTCCCCCCCCCCC
>VYZW01054883.1:21098-49798 GCA_013401315.1 Balaeniceps rex
CCCCTTTCTAACTTTACTGAAGAAAATCACTTTCAAAGTCTTGGTTTGAACATCATCTTCCTTTTCTGTCCTATTATTTTCTCTCTGCTGTGATTTACAAAAAAACCATGTAAATATTTTATGATAGGGCCAATTTTATTCTCTCCTCTCTTCCCTTAAAGAAAGCACTGATAAATGTTGCTTTGTTTTTGAGTCATCCTCTGTAATAGCTTTCTCCCAAGCCCAGAAAAATCCTATATAGAGACACATACACGCTTGCTTTCTTTCACAGAAGAGATGTATTGACTTACTAGTATAGAGAATAGTCTTTTTTTTAATAGCACAGTCTTGTATTGTTGTCCTGATATTAGCATCTGGATATATCTTCTTCAAAGACATGGACTTCTTATTCTGAGACAAACCCAGGGTGAATGATCACAAAATGAATTTTAAACAAAGAATTAACATAGTTATTAATTGACAGTTCCATTTTCTTCCTTTCCCCTTTAAATATGTGTGTGTGCTTATACATATGTATACACACATATATGTATACATATGCAGAAAGAATACTCACCCTAATTTTAGCCTGTATGTCTCGACAGATGCACATACAGAAAAACATAAATGAATAACTCACTGATGCACAGTTACAAGTGGATGTTTGTTTCTGAGAGCCTAAGAACTTGTAAATGTCAGCCCAGATCCCGTGGCTGTCTCCTGTCAGCTTTCACACTCGGCTTAGCTGGGACACATAACAAGTAAACCTTTTAGAAAATTCAGCCTTCAGTTAGGGTGCGTATTTTAAATGCATTGTAAGAATCTGTCTTTGCCGTCCGCTATTTTGCATGGGGAGTGCATTTACAGAGAGCCAGCCATTCTCTGCTGTGTCTCTTGGCATGTGCCCTCGGAGCGTTGAGCTTCAAGCTAGGACCCAACTGCCCTGGCAGCTCACTTATACCGTCCTGTCAAGTCATATTTGTCAGAGGAGCCATTTTAAAGAAATGGCTGGTGAGAGCTACCTCTTGGTCATGACATCCTTTGCAGTCTCCTTGAACTCTAATGCTGAAAATTCAGGCTGTTCACCTGCCCCCCTCTATTACTGATGTGGTACCAGGAGAGGGAAGGGGGGGAAGCCATAAAAAGTATGTGCTTATTCTTCTCTGTCATTTTTTTTTCAGTTGTTTCAAATTTCTGAAATGCAAGTTCAAAGAAAGGGTAATTACTTTCTGCAACGGGCATTCATCTAATGGGAGAGTCATTTGCAATGAAAATGTTTTAAGACCTAGGTGAAATGTTGCTAATGATTTGCTTTGTCAGGTCGTTAGGTAGCTTTCAGGCTTCACTGAAGGTAGCAGGAGTTTGTTCTCAGCATGACCACCGAGGAAGCATTGTCTTAATTTCTGATCATGTCACACTTGCTTTTTATAACGTCAACTTATGGTCATAATCTCGTCTCTTTGTGGGGAGCAGTGGTGGGGGAGAAGGGGTGGATTGCTGGAATCGGAGCCAAGGCACAGGACAAATGCACCCGGCGCAGGCACTCGCTGTCTTCCTGGAGCTTCTCGTACTTTTTCCTTGTTACATTAATGGGTTGACTTCATAGTCCAGAAATCTTTCTTTTTTGTTTGTTCCTTTTTTTTGTTTTGTTTTGTTTTGTATAAAATGTTGTAACTCAGCAGGCTATGGCTGGCGTCTGTCCCAAGGTGCTGTTTATACCAGGGTTGCTTCCCACAGGGTATAATTCTGTGTCAGGCTGACATTCTTAGTGCGCACCGCTGAGGCCTCCGACAGACAATTGATTTCAAGGAACACACTCTATTATAAGAATCTCAGATTTGGGCCGTCTGCAAAGCACGAGGATCTCTGTGCCTTTATAAAAGAGCGGGTTGCAAGGAGAGAGAATCCGTGCACTTGGGAGTGATGCTTTACCTGCCGTTATTTGCACCTCTGCAGTTCTGCGCACAGCTCAAACCCATTTAAGGCAGGAGCAGAGAGGAAAGCATTAAGACCTATCTGACCTACTGGCAATGTAAGAAATCTTCATTCATTCTTTTTTCTTTTTTTTTAAAAAACATGTTTCTTCCAAAGCACAGTTAAATCAAATTTCCAAATTACCCAAACACAGCTTTAAAATGTAATAATCATTTGTCACTCAACACCAGCCCCAGCTTTGGCCAGGGTCCCTATGAGGGAGCTGTGAGAGGATGCTCAATGTCACCTGGATGTTTGTCTTGTGATAGTGGACTTGCACAAACAGAAATTAAAAATATTTCATCAACGCTGACCCAGTTTTATGATAAATTTGCTTTTTAGCTATGGGAACCTGAAAGATCTCTCACAATTTTTTCCTGGGAGGGGGAGGAAAATTTTTCTCTGTCTCTCNAAGTAGGGGAACCCGAAAAATCTCTCACAATTTTTTCCTGGGGGGGGGAGGAAAATTTTTCTCTGTCCCCCCCCCCCCCCCCCCCCCCCCCCCATTTTAGCTGTTATTCAGGTATTTAAGTCTGTCTAGGATAAGGGACTAAAGAAATAATAGAATTGCAAAAATATTACAGGTGAACTATAATATTAATGTAGGTTCAATATGGTACTAATCTTTTATAATTATTTTCTATAGAAACATCCATCAGACTGTTCACAAACTACTGCATTTAGGTACTTCAGACACTGAGTACAAAACTGTTCTTAAAATATTTTATTGGGAAATTTCACTTTATCTCATTTAATCTAGACACCTTTTCCCATCATCAGTATAGTCTGTTTCTTTATGGTTGGTTCAGGTGTCACTGTGAAGAAATGAATGCATTTTTACAAGAGAAAATTCACACAGAAAAAAGAGCATTTGGTGCAATGTAAGGGAACACCAGTTTCTTGGCCTGTGTTCTTTTACTTCCTCCTGTTTCCAAATGAACTCTCAGATCAGGGGGGGTATAATGTAATTCAAATCCTAAACTCACTTGTTTAATCTCTTGTCAAAGTCATACCTTAATGTCTATCCACAACTCTGGTAGAATTAAAAATAAAGAGTGTTGTCAGGTCCGGAAATGTAGTTATTTCACTTGTCATTTCTTGTTAGTCCTTTCTTTCACCCATGATCACTGAGTGGATAAAATATTTAAAAGAATGTGCTGTGTTCTATCAAACGCAGTTGAGATGAGCAACAGGGGCTGTCAGCAGAAGAGGTCATCAGGCAATTTCACTCTCTGCTTTCTTTTGGGGCCTTTGTAAGCCAAGTGTTATGAAAATAGGCCAGTCACACAGAAGGATCTGTGGTTTAATACATAGGATGTGTTTTCAATAAGAAAATTTGGCTTGGATCCCAGGGATTATAATCACTTATTTCTGATGTGTACTACTTCAGGTCTCTGGGAAATTGGTGGAGCATAAAAATTCATTTGTGTGTGTGACCCAATATAAGTGATAATTTAAAAATGGATTCAGATCTTTGGTGATGCAGGTATATCGTGCACCTACATTAACTAGGGGATCTGTATCTACAAACTAGCAACATGACAATGCATAGCAGTGGGAGTCAATAGTCTAAAAGGCTCTAGCTAGATACAGCCAGTTTAGGGTGACTTAGGTCTGATTCATAGAGGTCCTGAGCACCTGTTATTTCAGTGTTCAATTAAAGATATTCAAAGCTGAGTGCCTCAAGATGAAAAGTCATCAATAACCAGGTTCCTTGAGGTAATGTTCTATTCTTTACCAATTGCTGTATATGGGTAGGGCTTCGTTGCACCAAGCCCTACACCTCATGCACCTGCTCTTGATCTTTCCTCAAGCAAAATTATAGCCCTTCTTAGTGAGCTTTTGTGTATCTGACTGAACCTGCACATCTCATCCATGTAAAGAATTCATATACGCTATAGGGTCTGCTACTCATCACAGGCACAGGAAGGGTGAAGAATGCCTAGTGTTGTCTGTTCTGCGTACAGAATAAGTGTGGATGTTTAACTTTTACCTTAAGGACCATTGACAACAATTGCACTGAGGTCAAGTCCAATGATCTTGGCTTGTGTCAGAATGGACACTAATCCACGGTCCTAATAACAGGTTGGGATGTTAAATTGCACTTTATCTCAACCTGCCTGCCACCGCCTCATAAACGAATGCTTTCATGGGTGCCATCATTATTTTAATACTATGTTGGAACCTGAGTGTTTTTGGTTTTTGAATAGTGTTCTGAGAGCTCCCAGTAGTACTGCAGTTGTTGACAGCATCATTTCCATCCTCTCCTTTCTAAAGTGTTGGGGTTTTGTGTTTTGTTTTCTTTTTTTTTTTTTTTTTTTTTTTTTTTTTTTTTTTTTTTTTTTTTTTTTTTTTTTTTTTTTAAATTAACTGGAAACTCATCCCAGATGAATTCTGTCATTTTTTTAAAGACAAACATAAATCCCTCTTCTCTCTCTTCTTTCTCCCCCCACCTCCCCTGAAGGTCATGTCTACCTTTATCAGACAAATCTCAACTTCTTTTTTTAATGTTGTGTGAATGAAACTCATGACAGCACTGGGACACCCAAGTAAGTACAACATCCCAATCTATTGGCTGATGTTCAAATGCATGATGACAGATGTCAATCTAAGCGCAGAGGGAGAAAAGGAAGTAAAGGACATGAAGTAATTAATCCAACATCACACATCAAAGTCATTGGCAGAAATAAAATCTGCACGTTTTTCTTAGGTGTCTTTGCCCCTGTTTCTTTCTTCAAAAAAATAAAGCACCATAATGTGGAGATGTTTGTGTCCCTATCTTTCTCTCCCTCTCAGTACTTGAGTACAATTTTGGTTTCATTTTTCCTAATAGGTCTTCTCCACAAAGACAAATAATTACTGATAATAATTTACATTTCCAAGCAGCCTTCTTCAGATTTGAGTTTCGTAAGTAGACCCAATTTAACCTTTGAGTCATCCTGCTTCCAGCATACAGATGATACTATGGACAAAGGTATTCTGCAGTTATTACAGGTACTTTATTAACTTCCATTCTCATGACAGCAGGGCTCACCATCCAGCCTTTGAATGGAAGGGTCACCTGGATGATAGATAAATTATATTCTGTTTTATCTCTAAATAATAATAATGGGAAATAAGAGGAGTTCTTCTAGTTCTGTTATACCTATCAGTATGTGTCCTGCCTGCCCTAAGAACATTCTCTGTTTGCCAGGATTTACTTGTATGTTGCAATTATACAATTAGCATATTTACCCTATGCACATAATTATACACAGTTACTGTAATCATGTCAATATGAGATAGGGAAAGAAAAAGCCCTGCATTTAATAAGTCCCAGTGAAACTCAGATGAGAAACTCAGCATTAAAAGAACGTTAAGAGCTTGATACAATACCAAAATGATGCATATTCAAATGCCACAGAAGAATATGGAATTGCCAGAGAGCTGCTGGTTTTAAGTTTTTAGATATTTGTCTTCCAGTGTGAATTTCCTTGACTGTGTATGGTTCATGGCAAGATTTTCGGAGAGAATAAACTCAAGTGCAGTGACTAACAAATCTGTATATGTATTATTCAGATACATACACAAGAGGGTGTACTTCAGGTGTTCTGAAAGTGATTATTCTTTAACTACCACAAAACCATAGCAAGTCTAGACAAAACAGTGCAACGACTCAGACCTGTTGCTTTAGTATGGAGTGGAAGAAAGAGCAGACTTCCTCAGTTACTACTCTAGCCTTGAAATGGTGTAAATAAAGAGCAGCCTAGAATGCTATTTAATAGCATAATTATTTTTTCTAAGTTAGAAGCTGGCATCGACGTTGAATTGTTCTTCCAAACTTCTGATAGTACCGCGTATTAGGAAAAGCACCATTGTAGCAAAGGTCACATATAGTTACTCCAACGTATAGCAGGGAGAGAGTCATTTAACTAGAAAAGTTGAGTGAACCTGCAGGGACTTTGTGTGAATGGAAACCAGAAAGGAAGATCTTGCCAACACTCACCTTTTCTTTTTTTGTTCAAAGATGAACTGGTATGGTTTTGAGTCTTTCCATTGTCTGAGGAGCTTTCAGTGGTCTACTGGGAAGACAGTAGATACAATATACCTGTTCTTGAAAGAATAGCTATGCAAAAGAATTGATGTTAAAGTTGTGGTTTGCAGCTGAATTGCTATATTTTGAGGTTATAGTTCAGTTTCTTATTCAGTGGATAATAGGGCAGGAGGGAACATTGAGAGGTGTCCTGGTTTTGGCTTTCGGGTCATGTAGCCCGTGTCTTTGCCCCAGCGCAGGCTCAACTATAGCTAAACTGTACATGACAGGGAATTTCCAGCCTGTTCTTAAAAACCTCCAGTGACATAGAGTCCCCAGTTTCTATAAGTAATCCATTTTAGGACTTCATTAGGCTTACTATTAGAAAGATATTCTTACCATATAACTTAAATCTATCTTGTTGCTATTTAAACTCAGTATGTCTTGCCCTTTCTTTTTTGTAACTACCTTGAAGACTTTTGTCATGTCTTCCTTGAGGCTAGAATGTTAGAAAGCCAGCAGCAGCTTGCAGGGAACTGAGAACCACTGCCTGCTTCTCTTTTTTCCTCCCTCTCCTTTTGATTGCCTTTTTCAGTTATCTCAAGTGTGTGGTTATATAGCATACTGTGAGTCAACAGGGTTTATAGAGAGGGTAAAAGGGCCTATTTTGAGCACTTAAGCCACTTGCTACAACTCTGAATGAGTAGAAATGCAAGCGGAAGTGCAAAATGTTGGTTCTTCCAATATTTCATTTTGGAGATGGGCAAGGAAAGCTCCTCTGTCACAGAGGAAATGCAGTGAGAAGAGGAAAGTGCTCCGTGAGTCATTCCTAGCAGAGGGACCGAATCTCAGTGGTGCAGTCGGATCACTGTCACTCAGTTTTACGGGAACATATCCAAGGTGAAGACGAATATAAGAATTTCCCTTACAAATCCTTCCCAGAGGTGACTTGCATCAACATGCATATGCTAAGTGGAAGGTGGTTGCACCCCTAAAAACTGTAATCTCCCAGAGTTCACATATGTCTACAGGTTTAAGATTCCTCTTAAATGCATACCAATTTCCCTGAAGTGGGGCGTAGCTGTAACTAACTTTTACAAGATTTTCATCATATACTGCACGGCAGAGATACCTGACATAAGGTGTTGAGAGATCTCCTGGGTATTGAAAGCAGCGTATGGGATGCTGTAGGCAGATCACAGAAGTTTTATGAGTGACTGCTTTTTGTTAATGCACTGATTAGTAGAAAGCAGCCAGCTCATTCAAAATCTTCCTCTAGGGATTTGTATTCTTACTGTAGAAATGTTAAACTGAATTCCACGTCGTGTGTCCAAAACAAGCCAGCTCATATGTATAATACGTACTGTGCCAGCTCTTTTCTTACCACAGACTAATCAGTCTCCCATCAGGAGAGACCATTCTGAAATAATACAAAGTCCTGACTACCTCTTTTTAATAGCTTATGACTTGTCTCCAAAGCATAGTTGCATCTAGAGGCTATTGCCAAACAAGACGGTACAACCTGGTACCAGCCATTGGTTCAGCATACAGAAACGCAGCCGTTAAATGAGAAACAGTTGTTTTGTAACTTTAATTGCTAATTAAAAGTGTACTTTGTGTTCTGTGACCTTGAGGCTAGGCATTCAAGTGCTAAAATGTGACCTCTATTTGACAGATACTGTTCTGATGTGACCTATATTTCACAGATATCATTTTAATTGGTTGCTAGCACTTACAGCAGAATAAAATAAATTTTTCCTGACTCTCATTCGTTGACTAATGTCTATTACATCATTAATTATTGTGTAGCTGTGTTGTATTGTTTGCGTTGGGGAGATTTAGATGCCCAGAATTGCATTGTTTTTCCCTTGAATATTTTAGCTATCTCAAATTTTTGCATGTTTAGAATAGCTGATTCAGAGGAAATTATAGATATCATAAAGAAGAGAGATTAATTCTCATAAAGGGTCAAATTTTGAAAAATACAAAGGAGTTTAACCCTGGTTAATGCATGCAATATTGAGGCTTTACTGTTCTGAATGTATTTCATAGGCTGACGCTAGGGCAGGAGTGTTGAAGACTGTGCTCCGTTCTGATAACATCTGCAAAAGCAGACACGTATTCTGACTTTGCTTGTTGTCTAGCTGCACAGCACTTTTTTCAGTTATGTCTGTCACTTAGTCTGGAGTAAGTCTTCATCAGTATGAAAAATGCTAAGTCTGTTTTAAGTGATATAAAAGGAACTTCATGCTTTCAGAGAGGAACGCAGCAGTTTAGAAAAGAGGATGTCTTGTGATATCACAGGTTGTAGCTTACCTCGATGATCAACTCTAATTTGGACTAGAGTTTAAAACAATAAGAGATGATATCCTAGAATCTCAATGAATGTATGAAAAAGTGGGAACAAGATCTTCAGCTCTTATAAATTTGTGCATCTCTGTAATTGATTCCAGTGCTCACTTATACCAGCTAAATATCTGAATGTTGACTGGTAGAAAGGAAGACAAGAAGTTTTCAAGGAATTGCTGTGGAGCAGGTGGATATTTTTCGTCAGGCTACCCAGCGCGCTGAGCGTGAACAGCAGCCACTTGGGGAAGAGCTCTAAAAATGTATGCTTGCAAGTCTCCAGGAACAGACTTTAAAGCAGAGAAAGAGTGCGTGTGGTTCAGCAGCCAAGCAGAAAAATGTATTTAAAAATCACTATTCTGTTTACTAATTACCTTTGGGAACCCAGGAGAAGTGACGCTTTTACAGAGTAATCAGCAAAAAAGTTCTGTGGTCTCATGCAATTCTGCTGAGTTGATACAATCCTAGATAAGGTGTTTTTCAGTGCAGATTTCTTAGCTTCCCTGTAGGAAGAGAAAGAAAAAAGTCTGAAATCCCTCCTGAACTGAATTTCTGATTTTTAGTATTTCCCCATCATCCCAAGATTCAGGACCGGACTAGTCAGCTTCTAGCTGCAGCAGCTTTCTTGTCAGGATAGTCAGGAGTGAAGCTGAACCTGTAGCATCATGTAACTGCATGGTTCTGTACCAGCCATAAAAAGAAAATAAAAAGTTGTTTAGATAAAATTTTTGCTTTACTTGAATTTTGAAGGGGCAAAGCTCACAACAGAGTTGAATTGAGAACATTTTCTGCCAGATCCAGGTAACTTCAGTTCCTGAGAGATAGTTTCTGTGATTGCGAAATGAAAGGTCAAAATGAGCAAAAAAAGTCAATTTGTTAAGACGTGGCTTCGTGAAAAGATAAGGCTGTCTTCCTCCCTATATGCTTATCATGTAGTTTAGTGTCTACATAAAGTGTCCTTAAAATATTCCTTCACTTCTCTGTTTCTAGGGAAGGTTATAGAAAACCAGATTAGGATTTGGGATTTTTCAGTAAAAGGAGGTGAATCCCTTCTCCTCCCTGCAGCTCACTTTTCCTGTGTGTAAAGGCAGCTTAAAAATGTTTATTTGATGAAGAGATTTAGGGCCATGTTATTAGCTCAAATGTTTTGTAACTGGAAACATCTTACCTAGCTATATTTTTACCATCACTGCTAGTAATGCTTAAAAAAAGAAAGGGAGCAGTAATAAGGCAGCCGGCATTCACCTCCAGCAGCGCTTCATGCCTGGCTCTTCATGCCTGCTCGTTTACAAGCACAAGAAACAAGGGACGGCGTGTCCAGTGTTTCTGTCAAGGATCCTCACCTTTGTGGCTCTGGACTCCAGCTGCCAACAGGGCTTAATGGCTCTGCAACACAGGCCAGGCCAAAAGAGATGAGAATTGACCTGATGGCTTTAAAAAAAACAAAAAAAAAAAAAGGAAAAAGAAGTTTGGTAGAAAAGGAGAGCCCTTTCCTTTGCTTTCCTTGCCACTCTGAGTGACAGCGGTTTGTGGGAGGTTGGAACCGGGGATCTAACAGGAGAGAAAGCAATGGCTTCTGTGGTGTGGGCAAATTAAACTAGAGTTTTAAGAGCTCTTGAAGTATTTCTATTCTAGGAGCACATTTTGGGGTTTTTATGTCAAAATTATTGTGAAATAATTTTAAGAGACTTCCATATGCACCAGGAAAGCTCTTCTGATTGGTGTTGATAGGTTGCTTATCCATTTCCTCCAAGAGCTGAATTCACTGGGCACAAAAGTCTCTTTAGTCAGTTTTTCTACTGAGCCGCGGTGTGTTCTCTGTTGGGAAAGGCCGTGGTTTTACAGACCATGTTAAAAGTCCAGCATGAGCGAAGGCAATGTACTTTCAAAAAATACAGTTGTGAAAGAGCTGTTCCTCTGAATATTTGTTTATGCCTTGTTGTTGATTACACACTTTTCTATTCCATGTGAGAAAGAACGCTGGAAAACAAATGAGAGGTTTGGAATTGCTCCGAATATTTTCATCAAAAAGACTTTTTCAGTTACAAAACCATTTTTCCCCAATATTTGGGAAATCAATTTTGATTACATTTCTTTTTAGAACAAACACCCAAGGGATTAAGTGCTTTGATTCTGTCAAAAGCCTATTTCAATTTCTGTGGGAGGGGCACTTTTAAAGGTTCCAAATCAACATTGTAGCAATGAAGCACAAACGTAAGTATGTTCTTATGAGCTTAAAAAGCTGAAATTCAGCCCCTAAGATATTGATGAATCTCAAGCCAAAGGGAAAAAAAATTCCTAGAAAATTAATTACTAACATTGTCATCATAGCCACCAGTAAATATATGGTGCTGGTTTTCAAGGACTAAAAATCTTTTCTTTTGAACTTACTGACATTGGCTGATCCAGCATGAATACTGAGAGCAGAGAAGGGCTGCTGCTGTCAGACAAAGCCTTAGGCTGCTGCGCAGCTTATGAGCATGAGGGGTATATCGGACATACTTATTTTGATTGCGTCTCCTTCCATGTTTCTTTTCACCAAACGTATTTCAGATGCACACCAAGAACAGATTCAGTAATTCTGGAGTCAGTGATTTCTCTGTAACATCCGTCGTATTATGGTTACCAGGAGGAGAAACTGCATGGTACGTGGCATGAAGAAGAGAGAGGGAGCGCTTTGTTTCTGCCTGTATCTCTTGCTTTCCGTTTGCTGACCTGCATGCCCGCTCCCCGTTCTCCCTGCAGCCGCGGTCTGGGCCGTTCAGCCCCGCGGCTGCAATCTTTGCCGTGATCCATGCTGCCGCAGCCTGAGGCTCACAGCTGTGCCCGGCCGCCTTCGTGCCTTTGCCGTCGTCATCTCTCGGCTGTTTACTCTGTGGCTCGGTGTTGCAGAGGGTGCGCTGTACCACATGCATGTGCTTCGGTTTTGTGGAGCAGATGCTGCCTGACACTGGCTTCCTGAATTTTGTTTAAATTCTGCATAAGGGGGATCTCCCCTGAAGTTTTGTTTTCCTCTTGCAGTCAATCTTTCCTGTGCCGCTGTATACTGCACACTGAGACTTTTCCCTCCAGCGCTGCAGACCTGCTGATTATTGCAATTTACTTTTTTTTAATACAGACTGTGCCTCCCTCCTCATCCTTCCCCACCCTATGATGGTTTTGCCTGGGGAAGCAGTCCCAGCTAGAGCCCACAGTCTGTTTTTGTCTATTCCTCCATGCACTGGGACGTTTCACTTGAAACAGTGTGAAGCTCTTCTTGCTTCTGCCTGCAGCTGTGATAATTTTTCTTTGCAGTTTATTTTCTGGATACAGCCTTTCTGTTATGCCTTCACTTGAGAAAGAGGATCTGCGACTTTCACATGATAAAAGTCTTGTTGCTGCAAAATATTCCCAAGAGCATCAATAGAGAGCAGCTGTGTAGGAGTTGCACACGGATGGAGATACGACGAATGCTTGTCTGTGCAACCTAGCTGTATCCACGCTCTCCTTTCCAGAGTCACGCAAGATCCCCGCTGCCCACTGCACCGGAGATGACCGTTTGAGCCCTCTGAATCTGAGCAAAGACAAAATGCTGCCTCTGGTTTCTCAGGCTTGGTTTTGGGGAGGTTGTGTACCAGCAACCCTTGTGAGTCTCCCAGCTGTGCCCTTTGCTTCCACAAATGAGGTTTACATGTCATGTAATGCAGCAATTTATGGCTGAACATTTCGGTAACAAGTAGTCCTGTCTGCAATGACTGCTTAGCCGTTAGGACTCTGATAAAAGTTAATCTCAAAGTCCTGGTGAGGGTTTTTAGGACATTTGCAAGAAATGTCCAAAAGTGCCTGAGGAATTTAAGCCTCATCTGTATGACTTGCATCAGGAAACAAGCCGTTTCCCTGTTACCCCAACATAGTGGCCATGCTGTTCCAGAGCCCATCACCTTTACTCCTTCAGTGTCCTCATAAAACAAAGACATCTATCCAAAATAAAAGAAATATAATTTCTCCATGGATTTATTCTGGAACAATCATGTCAGTTAATTGTCCCAAATGAGAGACAGCCTGATTTGCACAGAAAGTCCGAAGGTTGCTGGGTGCTAATACTTCTAAATGCTTTAGAAAAATCTCACCCTTTGTTTTCTGGATCTCATTGACTTGACTAGAAACCCATCTCAGTAAACAGCTGAGGCCAGAGTTAGGAAGGAGCGCAAGTTTGTATTTTTCTGCCCTTCGGAGGTTGTACTTAAAAGGTAGAAAAACCAGATCCGCTTCTCAGTCTAGTCTGACCCATACTAAATCATTAACCATGTCAGCCTCATCCCCTCAGTTAAAATGTGAGTGGATGCTTATTCATTTCTTAATATAGTTTTGCTTTTAAATGATTCATATTCCATTTTGTCGTTTTCATTGCACTTTATAGAAACTTGGCAGAGGCCTGAAGGACCTTTACTCTCTCCAGCTTGTCACTCCAGATGGCTTTGCATTTCCACAGCAGATGAAATGCTCTGGTCATGGCAGTGCAGTTGCAGGCATTTACTAATACGCTTTGCCAATCTCCCAGACCCGTGTAGGATGCTTCTGTGCACCACATTTGAAGAGTTTGCATTTAAATTGGCTTTTGAAATTCATGTTTCATTTTCTTATTTTAATTACTGTCCCTGCTGCTCTCGTAGTTAGTTATTATACTCTGCTGAAATACTTAGGGACTATTCAGGTTTCTTGTGATTTTTGGTAATAAATTTAGATCTGATATTATTGCTATTATACCAGGTTCTAAATATCTAATTAGTGTCTTCATGTTTTTTTGAGTAATACAAAACATCTATAGTAAAAATAGGCAAAAGAGTAGTATCTCCATTTTACTGATGGTGAACTGAACCTCTGAAAGATTAACTGATTTGTCTCAAGATGCTCAAGAGACTGTGGCAGGATCTGGGACCTCCATTCTTTGTGGCTCGTATGACTTCTGCCTCATAAATTCATGAAACCTTGTGGGATCAGACCCACAGCAGCAGCTTGGAGAACCAATCTTATGCCCAAGAGTCAGTAAAATGAGATTCCTCACAAGTGCAGTTTCACTAAAACAGTGGGAAAATGTTTCTGACTATTAATTTACTTTTCATCTCCATGAATATATTTAAGTCAGAAGTGGTATGAAATATTGTGCCATTTGCAACTGAATCAGAATTTGGACTGTGTCCGGGTCAGCCGGGAAAGTAGTACTCAGCACACTGAGCCAGTGTATTTCAGAAACTCCCCTCTAGGCAGTTACTGGGTGGCAAACATGCTTCATATTCATAAAATATTGTTTTTCTGAAAAACATTCCTATTATGTTACTCTGAAATATACTTACTTAAAATTATGGTCTTATTGTGTTTCTCTGAGTCTGTCTTTGGGTAATCCTCTGGCTTTGGCCTCAGGTCTTGGTGTATGACAAGTGAAACCATGCTGTGACACTGGTGGCTTCAATTTACTACCCCTGTTTTGTAGTACTCAAAGTAAAGATAGCAAATTGATTCATATTTCAGGACCAGACGCCTTTTTCCATTTGCCTGGTCCCTAAAAAGGGTTCAACATTGCATGCAGGGATGTGTACGTTGAAGATGTTCTGCTTTGACCTCTCTGGGGTGGTTTAATACGTTGCACAAGCCTGTGAAAAGGGAGGAAAGCACTCCTGAATTCGTACTTTTGCAGGAAAAGTCTTGCACAATCGGTACCAACAGCTTGTGAAAACAACAGAGACCTGGTGCATGGTATAAGCAGATCTAGTAGGCTGTCTGTCTTTCTGTCTGTCTGAGACCCACGGCTCCTGGCAGCAGCACAGGAGGCATAACTGAGTAAGTGGACATTGCTGAAAAGCTGTAATAAAGAGGAGACTTCAGTGGTTGACATTTTCGGTTATACTTAAGACTGATTTTTGGCTGTTGTGATGTTTAGAAGGGGAAATGTGAGGCACTGTATTTTCACACCGCTTGTGCAGAAGCTGTGTGGGACCAGTTGGGACCAGCTGTTGTGCTTTGCAGTGATTCACGTTGCAAAAGATGAATGTTTAGAAATCAGATGTGAGTAAGGAGATACAGTCTTCAGCAGGACTGAGAAACTGCTTGGCCACTTGGCTCTGTCTTTTTGTAGGTCCTTACTGATGCATTGTGAGTTCAAATTTAGTGTTAGAATGAATTATTCACCACTGAAGTCAAAAGAATTTTCAGCTCAAAGTTTCAGGCTGTTTTCTTTAGCCCTGATAGTTAGAGGTGCTGTAAGAGTTCTTAGTTGAATACAATTATAGTTAACCTGGGACCAGAAAAAAGGAAATCTGAATATCTCCGAGAGAGGATAAACATGGTGGGGATCTCACACCATTTTTTCAATCCCTTGTTTGTGTAGTACGGAACTTTTAAGAGGTTTTCAATCTTTATTTTGTGTATCGGCTGATTCCAAGCAGAGGTTATTTATTGCTGCAGTCACAATTTTTTTAGCATGTTTCCTTGATAACAGACCCATTCAAGTTGGTAAGCTCCAAAATCCTCATTCCTCATCCCTCTCCGCCTGTGACATGTGAACCTGCCAGAAGATTATAGGTGTATTAGGTTAAGTGCCTGTGAAAAGGGGAAGAGTTTTAGCCAACTAGTTCCAAACTTCTCTCGTTGCAATCTATAGCAACACCATTACTGTCGGATCTAACGTCGTGGCTTAGCCTAACCCTTCAGTTATGCACTTAGAGAGTCACAGCCCGTCAGAATAGCATTAGTGTCATTTCCAGCACCTCGCCTACCCACTGCCACCTCAGATCATGCCTGAAATATTAACTCATGTGCTCTCTTGTAGTGATAAAGTGAGGATGATCAGCTACTTGTCAATCAGCCTTTCAATCCGAGCTTCTAGCTTGCTCATAAATGATACTACCATTAGCTAAAACAAAGTGGGTGGTTTTTCTCGTATTTCTCATCTATTTTCACATCAGAGAGAAATCCAAGATGACATATCCATGCTCTGAGCTTAGAGATACTGCAGACTGGATTGCAGAAAGCCTTCTTCAGGTTTGGGTGGGTGGCTGCTCACCAGTCTCTGCCATGGCTCTCAACCTTTACTTGTGCACATATTCGCATTTAGGAATGACATCCACAATGTTGCCGTAGCAAAGGATACATCTCCATGTAACTGAGCTCTCAGTATTTCTCAGCATTCCTGCTAATTACTAATGACAGAAACTTTGTCTCTAGAAGATCACAATATTTTGATTTGCATTTTTCTCACCAGGAGGAAAGTTGACAGTGAGTCCACTCTCTCATGAAATTTTTCACGACTCCAGTAAAACATGCAAAGCACTCAAATTTCAGTCAAGATATTATTTGTTGAATATTTCTTTCTGTCCGAGATAAAGAAAAGCAATCTAGTTTTAAAATTATATCCCTGGGGGAAGATAAGGATACCAGGCTTATTGGTTACAAGGAAATCCCTCAGCTACTTGGGCAGTTTAAAGGAGCCTTAGAGTACTTGTAAAATCAGCTCTCCGTCAGGTGCCTGTGTATAACTTTTTAGCTAAAAAAAAAAAGAAAAAAGAAAAAAGAAGTGTGCATTTGTGTGAAAGGAAAGAAAATACTCTGCTCTGACACAGCCAGTCCAGAGATTTCTAATAAAACTGGAGCTTTTTCACCCTCATCAGTTCTGTCTTCATGATAGTAAACCTTTTGAAATCAGCTGTAGAATTTATTTTGACTTAACCTCCTTTGGTTTAGAAATTTCCACCTAAGTGAAAATGGTAGCACTCCTGATTCTTCCAGGCTAATTTGCAGTGTGATTATAGAATAAATTAAGGTGTATTAATGAGAGACATCTCCTGTACTATCTGCTTCGTTTTATGGTTATTTAGAAGCAACTTATGGAACAGTTACCATAGTCACAACCTAAAAAGATAGGGGCACTAGCAAAGCTTGTGAGCTAAGATCCACTATTGCTACATGCATGAAATCATAGATAAGTGTGACAGGATGTGACACCTAAGATACAGTTTGACTTACCAATGAGGGACAAAGCTAAGATAAGACATACCGCCTCTGGAGGGGCGGGGGGGAGAAGAAAGATTCACTGTAGCAATCATTTTGATTTTTGAAAGAAATCACCATGCTTCAAAATGATTGTACTATACTGGTTATAACATCAAAAGCAAGGACAAACTCCCAGGAAGCTATATTCGCAGTATTTCCATTTAACCATTTCCAGGCAGGTGAGCGGATAAAATACAGGAACTGCCCACAGTGATAACTCCCCTTCAACACATACCGTTTGCTCATGTCCTCCATGTGCTTTGTAGGGCTTGGCAGACTACATCCATGGCTTTTCCCCTTCTGAGACTTGCTGTCTCCCAGTAACCCCAACTGTTATAATTGAGGCCCTGATTAATAATTGTTTTCTCTTCCTCTCAACCCCATAGCAGTAAATGCCATCTAAAAAACTTAAAAAAACTTAAAATTTCTTTGCGCAGGACAGGCAAAGAAATACATGTGTAAGAGAATGCGAGGCTGTTAGTTTTTCTGTGTGATGGCAACAGTGCTGGTACTGTCGCTTGTGTTCACTTCCCCTCTGCGCAGTAGGAATGACCATATGAGACCAGGGCAATTGAGATCTGGCCCCTTTGCCTTTCTGATTTTGCACATCAAGAATTTGTTCGTTATAAAAGTGCTAAAAGTCGTAATACCATATTCTCATGGATAAGGCTACAAAACAAACAAAAAAACCCCAAGAAAAGGCAGCTTACAAGATCACTGAAATTTCAGTGTTAAAACTGGTGTGTGACATTGATATACATAGAAATGATTTGACTCCACTGCAACCAGCAAAAAGCCCCGGTGACCTTGCTGAAGACTCTGCAGCAGGGTCGATCGGAGCACAGGCAGACTGATACCTGTGAATACTGCTCAAAAAGCCAAATTAGCATGGACTTTTGCATGATCTGTCTTACTGCCTGGGCATTTTCCCACAGTGCTTGGAGCTCTGATTAAGGCAGTCAACCATAAATCACTAAGGCACATGTCAATGAAGCCCTTACGATGCCACTGGGGATTGAGGAATCATATCCTCTTATTGCTTTAATCGTCAGGCTGGAGTCCATTAAAAATCCATTTAAATCTATGAACTGGTGCTAGTTTTAAACTGGTAATTTATGTCCAGTGGATATTAGCAGCTTTTTTCCCCCTGTATCTGAACTATTGCCAAGAGCTGCTCTAACTAAGCTATGATATTCATGTTTGGGTTTATACAATATAATCTCCTTCACTTTCTGGGTATATATCGGCAGGCAGCAGTAATGGGCATTGTCTGAATCAAAGCCTCTTATAGAAACGTTGCAAACCAAAATAAAAAGACTGGGATAAAAAGACTCACCATCAGTATGTGGAAAGTATTCCAAACTGGGAATTGATCAGTGGATTTTCTGCCATCATCTTTCAAACTGCATTTTGGAAGGACTCAGAAGAAATTCAGTAGTATGTACCTGACACACAGCATTCACCTACCAGGATGAGCTGTACAATAATAACAAAACAAACGCTTTTAGCAAACAAGGGCAAATTCAGTCCAGTTAATTACTTCATTATTTTTGGAGTTTGAGTATTTCAGAGGCACTCTGTCATTGTACTCATCTGATTTTGCAAGACAGGGTGTTCTGCAGGGTAAGAGTTCACACACACAGTGTAAGCTCTTCTCCTCCATGCCAATGCTTTTGCATGGTGGCCTTCAAAGGTAGGCAGCCAGCCCCCCACTTCTAACTGACCAAAATCAGATTTGACAAAGGGTGCAGTTGAAACAGTGCAGAATTGATATGTATAGTACTGTTAATGTAATAAGAAACACTAAAGAAGAAAAGCAAGGGCAATGGCACAGCTGGCACCTATATTAGTGTTTACGAGCAAACAGTGTAGAAGCAAAGACAACTTGGGCAGACGTATCCTGAGGCTGGGATGGTTCTAGCGGCTTCTGGGCAGCAGAGTCCAGGCAGGGTCATGACCCGTTTAAAATGACCTGACTTTTTCCCCTCTGTAGTGTAAAAAGCCTCGGACTGCTCTATGGCAGTTTCCATTTCAGTTTTCTTGCAGAAATGGACTTTGAATCACAGAGGTCAATGTCTTTTCATTTACTCACGGCATTAAAAAAATCTGGAATTTAAAACAAAGGGATGCAAAGTCTTTTGCTCCCATTGCCCAATTTCCACTCTTAAATGATGTTCCAAAGTCCCGAGGACTGCAGGTAGCTCAGCTATCGCATCCATCTGTCATTGCTGGGCCTTTTCAAACCTTGGTCTCTAGTCACTGCGCTTCCTTTGCCTTCTCTCCCTCTGCTCTGCAGGTCAGCTGCCTGCCTCCCCATGGTGCAGCCGGCTGAGCTGCCAATAAAACACAGGTGTACCCCCAGCAAGTGCCACAGGGACACGCCGGGGCAGAGAGGATGGTTACGTATTCACAGTGCGTCTGTCTCCAGCTATTTTGTCCATCTGTTACAGTTTCTTACTACTAGCAGGTGAGCACCTCGCCCTGGAGGGCTACAAAAGCTACCTGGCACTTGAAGGGTGATGAGATAAGCATAATATTGGATGTGAAGGTGTGGATCACAGTTGGAGATCCATAAAGAGATGTAGGAGCAAATGTTGAAAGTTGTGGTGAGGTCTTTTTTTCTCTGCGTTTAGAAAGGATCATCAGAGAGCAATGAGGCTGGCCTGATCAGCTGGAGGCAGACAAAGAAACCAAGTGAAAATAGGCAGAGGCTCAAACGTTTCTAAGGCAAAGTGCTGGTCTTTATTTTTTAAAGTGAAACTAATTAATTCCTACTGGAAATCTACCAAACTATTTACTCTTACTTCTGGTAGCAGCAGCAACAGAGGTAACCAGAAATCTCTAGGTAGTACAGGTGTTTGCTAGCTAGAGCAGCTGTTACTATTAGAAAAAAAAAGAAAAGGTTCCCTTCAGTTTCAGCTTCATAACCCAGATGACAAGTTCTGAAATGAATTTAAAAAAAAAAAATCTCCAACAGACGCTTCATCAAAACCTGGCTCATTGCTTGGCTTTGCTTGCAGCTGTTTTGCTCCTTCTGGGGTTTGGCACAGGAGAGCTGTTGTGGGGGCTGTGCTCACCCTTCTGCATGTCCTTTTTCTGACTCACCTTCCATTCAGAAGCCAGTTTCTTTTTTCCCTCATTTTGTGCTCATTAGTGCAAAAGAAACAACCGTGCTGCTGCCTTAGCTGATGCCTCAGCTAGACAAAGGAGAGCAGCTTCCTTAGGCGGGGGGAGGATGTTTGTTTTGTACTAGGTGCTCTTGGGACAAAGAGCAAACAACAAAACTAACTCGTCCCCCCATCCTAACGTTTTTGTTAGTTTTCTCATATGAAGGTTCTCCTTTGAAGTGGCAAGGTTCATTGACTGGACTTGAGGGCATCCAGATAATGCCTCAAAAGGCAAAATTATACTTATGTCAGCAGCATTAGGGAAAGTTAAAGTTGTGGATATAAGCAATCCAAACTAAGCCAGGAAGCTTCTGTTTGATTCAGACAGCTTATGGCTGGCTACCATTGAAGTTTGCATTTGACAACTGCAGAACTATATCCTTTTGATTTTTCATGTACAACGTCCTGCAGCAGTTCAGAAGTGAGGAGCGGGGTTTCACGCGTATGACTGAGTAGAGAGAGCCAGAAGCATTTTGAAATTATTCAGCGCAAGTTATGTTTTGTTCTTACTGCTTTTCTTTTTAGCACCAGAAATCAGTGCTGATGTCATTCTCGTGTGAGCTGCTTAGTTTAGTGAGAATAAAGGACAGCTAAATTGGGACCCTGCAAAATGCAACACCCAGATGGCTGAAAAGACAAGTGAACAAGGTGCTGAAATGAGATGCTTTTGTCTTGGGTTTGAAAAAGAAATAAAAAAAAATCAAGCAGCATACAAGAAATACACATGACCATAAACAGAAGTGAAGTTCATTTTGAGCCTGAATTTTGCGTTCCTTCACATCAAATCAGGCAGTCAGCATTGCTATACTTATTCTGTGTTTAAAACAGAAGCAAAAGCAAAGCAAGGCAAAGAGAATCAAACCTCAAAGGAGTCTCCTTGGCAGTATTTCAGTACTCAGAGAGAGTTGTTGCCGGTGAAGTGCATTTCACAACCTCCATGCAGGCCAGGTGGTGTAAGGGACATCTGTCCTTACGGTGACCCTTTGCAGTGACCTCCTAGGCAAATGCTCAAGTGCCAAGAAGCATCCCAGGTTTTGGTTCTATCCCAGATCCTGGATATTTCACTGAATGCATTTCAAGCCCTTGTCATGACAATGTTATCACTGCAGAATGACAGCAGGCTAAGCCAGTGAGTTAACCTGGACCTTGCTGTAGGAGATGTTAAAACAGAGGCGAGAGTAGTGGCTGTAAATTGGAGGACCACTAATCTAATAATTATCAGGTAATTACACAGCCACAGTAAGCCAGGTATGGCTGCTTTTAGAAATGTCCCAGGAGGAAATGAAGTGGAGAGGGAATTATTCTCACATATGGCAATTTATCAGTTGCTAACACCAGCAAGACTTTGTTAAAAGATTCTCTTAGGGGGTTCCCTATGACAACGTCATGGATTTATGACTGGTGATGAACATCTCTCTGAATAGTGCAAAGCAAGTAAAGGATTACAGGCTTCTGGGTATTCTGTGATCTGGGATACAGGTGAAACAATTTCCACCATAGCGGGTATCTTGTGACAGAAGGCAAAATGATTGCGGGTAGTCTGTGTGATTGGTAAGGTATAACATTATTTGCTTAGATGGTTTCACACAGGAGCTAGAGAGAGAGTTGGTAGCCAAAGAACCCAGAAGAAACTTGCTCAGTTTGTCTTAGAAGATACTTGTTTGTCTGATTTTCTCTATTTTTCCAGCAACACTGGTTATATCAGACATAGCAGCATAACACATAGGTGCTAAAATTAATGCTGTGTTGTAAAAACCTCTTTTAAAAAATGGTGACTGGTGGGAACTGCTCATGAATAAAGCTCAAAAGAAAGGAGGAGTGAGGCATCATGGAAATGTTGGCAGAACTGTTCTTTCAAAATTTAAAATGTGAAAAATTGTTGACAAGCAATATAGATTGCTTTATGTAGGGCAGTGATCATGTATAGATTATGTTGGTTTTTTTTTTTCTTGTCAAAACTACAAGATACAAGGTACTACAAGCTTTTTCAGCCTGGTGGGTTTACGTGGAGGGGTGGGTTCTTGTTGGTTTTGGTCGGGAGTTCTACTGCAGGACAGGGAAGGGGGATGTCCCCAGGCCCATCCTGGCTCCTTGCTGGGAAGGCCCAAGGTGCTGTGCCAAAGCCTGCCTTTTCTTCAAAAGGACCGTGGACGTGTGGGCAGGGAAGGAGTCCGTGATACTCTCTGATGCACACCTGTGCTGGGAGAGCAAGTTGGCTGCTCATTCCGTAACTGGAGCAATCTTCCTTGCCCACTGCAAGGATACCCTCGTTTCTCTTTTTCTCACCACTTGAGAAGACAGTTTATTTGTTGGGTTTCTCTTTGTGTGTGCTGGAGTTGATGAACTGATGTGATACAACAGTATAGCTACAATTGCAGAAAAACCAGGAAGAATGGCACATTTTTTTTCAGGATACTCCATCTTGCTCTAACATTTATTTGGCATGTTGAAGCGTTAATGCTTTGTGTGCTGCAGTAACCGACTTTTTGATATAGAAGTTTTGCTAGAGAAAGCATTATGGAGTATACAGTGCCAGTAGGATTTTGGAAAAGAAGTGGGATAGGGGAGGAGAAATTTTCTTGTTAAGAAAAAGCAGTAAATTCCATCATGGGAATTTATATACCAGCTGGGGCATCACAGTAAAGGTAAGAGTTAGTTTCCAGATACCGTCTGATGGTGATGAAACCACTCAGAGTGTGACATTCATTTGTGTCTTGAACAGTCACCTTGTAGAAGAGAGCAAAAGCTCATCCAACCAAGGATTGGTGCACCATCTTCCAGTAGGTTTCTTAGCATCAGGTACATGACATTTCATGAACTTTTTGTAAGGGTGGATTTTTCTAGCCTTTCAGAGTGTATTACCTTTAGGGGATTAAAGAACTTTGATCTCTGGTTGCCCATGTGCAAGCAAGCATAGGAAGGGCAGGAAAAATTAACATGGGCCAGTGTTTCTAAGTCTTTGGTTGTGCTCTTGGTTGTTGATCAGACTTTTCTTCTATTTGTATTTAGACTTGACCACAATGAATGAAGCTAATTAAACTTGGTTAAGTTGATAACACCACTGCAAGAACCCAAAGCTGAGCCTTCCTTGTCTCTGTCAAAGAAAATCAATATTTTCATTCTTCCGTAACCTCATTGCTCTGTTTAGCAACACCAAGCCTACGTTATGCTGAAACTTATGCGCATAATTAGAGCTTTGGGAATTTGGAGGTGTTTTATCCGTAATTAGAATGAAGGTTTTCAAGAGTAGGGATTTGCTTTCTATGGTTTTCTGCATTCTTAGCAAAAAAAGAACAAAACCAAAAACAAGTAAAGAGAATCGACCCCAGATCTAGAAAGACATCTCTGGAAGCTGTCCTTGTCCCATGTCAGTCAGGCGCTCGTGCTGGCATTTCTAACCTTTCTTTAAGTGGAAGGTCACACAAGTGCTTGCTTGAGTTGAGTTTCACTGACAAAAAGGAGGCACCAAAAGGGAAAGATTCCAGATGAAACCAGGTGTTGTGGTTTAACCCGGCAGGCAGCTAAACACCACACAGCCCTTCACTCACTCTCCCCCTCCCCAGGGGGGTGGGGGAGAGAGTTGGGGGAAAAAAAAAGTAAAATTTGTGAGTTGAGATAAAGACAGTTTAATAGGACAGAGAAGGAAGGGGAAATAATAATAATAATAGTAATAATAATAATATACAAAATGAGTGATGCACAATGCAGTTGCTCACCACCCGCTGACCGATACCCAGCCGGTTTCTGAGCAGGGGGTTGGAGTGGCCGCAGTGCCTGTCGCAGGGGTTGATCTCTGGATGATATTCTTAAATAGTTGTTTAACCCTAAGCAAGGCCTGAACTGCATTCAGGAGACATAGCAGTAGGAGGATGTTGGTTTGAATATCCCAAGGATATTCAAAATTCTCAAGAGCAGTTGTAACTAGCCTGAAGGAGAAAGAGAAGACGAAGGAGCAGGGGAAAGTGTCCCCCTCTGTGTCCCCAATAGATCGGTTCTCTGAGGAGAAGAGATAAAAAGTGTGATTATTAATAGTGTCTGAGAAATGGCTCCCGAAGTACAGGAATGACGGCAGTGCTGAGTACAATCTCATGACCGATAATTTTATCATAGCATAAACCAGTGTTACACAGTACAGCAAAGTGATAACTTTAATCCAGCTCCAAGAGGTGACAAACAGCACCACAGGGAGTGCACACGGCAAGTGAGGTGTTACATAGCGCAGCTCTGAGAGCGAGCACAACAGCTCTGAGAGCAAATGANACAGTTTAACAGGACAGAAAAGGAAAGGATAATAATAATAATAATAATATACAAACCAAGTGATGCACAATGCAATTGCTCACCACCCACCAACCGATGCCCAGCCAGTCCCCGAGCAGTGATCACTGCCCCCCGGCCAACTCCCCCCAGTTTCTGTACTGAGCATGATGTTGTATGGTATGGAACAGCCCTTTGGTCAGTTTGGGTCAGCTGTCCTGGCTGTGCCCCCTCCCAGCTTCTTGTGCGCCACCTTGCTGGCAGAATATGGGAAGCTGAAAAGTCCTTGACTTAGTATAAACACTGCTTAGCAACAACTAAACCATCAGTGTGTTATCGCGTTATTCTCATGCTAAATCCAAAACACAGCACTATGCCAGCTACTAGGAAGAAAATTAACTCTATCCCAGCCGAAACCAGGACACCAGGATAGCTCTTCCAGTAAATACTTCACTCCACAAACAGTCGTAGTGGGATCAGGGATCCAGGAGATATGCTCTTGGAGAAGAGTAATATCCCCTGTTAAAGGAGAATTATAAGCTGCACTTATGCATGTTTAGCTATGTTTGATTGCTGGCACACTTGAGTGAACTGCTTTTGGGAGTAATAGTTACATGATGTTCTCTGTTGTGTAATAGATTAAGGGAAATGTTGGGAAATGTTTTGTTCTCATACTGTGCAGCATCTCCCACTGCCTTTTGGGACGGTAGCTGACTGCAGTTTTTTAGGGCTTTGGCAGCAATAGAAATCCTGCCCTGCTTTGGGTAATTGCCATAGAACAAGCCGAAACACTTCCCTCCCTGGACAGGCAGCCCTCTACTTCACTATCCATTGCATTTCCTTGCAGCAGTATAAATGAGAAAGGTCAAAGGAGCACAGAAACGTACCTGTAGCTGGGTCTTCAGTAGAAATACTGGTAAGAGCTAGAGCTAAGCAATTTGACTTGGCCAAATAAAATATTTCTAGTGCTATTCAGAACTATGCACAATCTCCAGTAATATTTGTGTTGTAAACCCAAATCTCTTGATTTTTAGTAAAGGCAATGTTGATTTTTAGTAAAGGCAATGTTGAATGATGCTAGAGTATTGAGAGTGAAAGAAATTATTCAGAAAAACAGTAAGAAGACCTGGTTTAACCTAATAGCTTTTACTATAGGTGGAGCATAGTGCAGGGGATGGAATAATGAACATTCTCCCCGGTTTAAGCAGCCTTCTTCTGGGCTGCAAATGCACATGCAAGCAAATACATTATAAACAGCTTCAGTGAGAATTGTAGGGAACTGCATCCTTGGAAGGAAAGTACCAAAGACAAAACTCGCATCAATAGCAGCAGTAGGTAAAAGTATTCCTAAGTGCTCAGGAACAAAGGAGGTTTTAGGAAAAACTTCAAGCAAAGAGGGTTTACATCTTATTTATATGCATCCTTGGTTCCATGTGCCTGCACTGTTCTCTGTCTTACAAAGGAGATCAGCTTTTTTGGGGACAGCTGGGACTGGGACGGCTTATTGTCAAGTCTCAAATGTCAATGACTAATGCTGATTTACATGCAGATTGCCTCTCAGCTTTATTTCATTTGGTTATTTATTTATTTCTCAGAAATATTGCCATTTGCTTCTAAGGAACAAATCAATGAGGGGGCAATAAAGAAGGTGTAATCTTATTGCCAATTCAGGAAAAAAGGAAAAAAAAAAAAGAGGACAAGGTAAGCATTTCAGCAAATGTATAACTGCTGGTAGTTTTTCCATTCAGGTGTTTGCCAGATGTCAGTCTATTTGGGAATAATGCATGTTGCTGTAGATCTAGAGCTGCAGCTGAGGCCAGACTCTGTGTTTAGTCTCTGCTGTTTGAGTTAGCTTTAAGTTCTTCACTATTTGTATGAAACAAGTACCGTTCCATTAGCTCTGTTCCCTGACAGCCAGAGGAGTGAAATCCTGTAGCTCTCACCATCTGGCTGCGAGCAGAAAAGTTGTTTTTTTTTTTTCAATGGGAATGTCTTCTTTCCAGGGTGTTCCAAATTATAGCTACGTGCCTTACTGAAAAAAATTACGCTCTTGTGGGCTGCCCATCCCCTGGATTCAGTGCTGTAATTTGGTTCATTATTACCCTCTCCTCTCCAGTCTGTCCCCGTCACCTGCTTTCTAACGCTGGATACTCTGTGGGGTAGGAATGAGCTCTTTGCTCTGTATCTTTACAGTGACTTTGCAAGCTTTTCTTCCTCCCCAAAAAATGTTCATTACTGGTGATTATTCATAATCAGAAAGAAATTGGCTTAATATTTTTATAGAGTTCCTCTTGAGCTTGGCAAGTTTGCATTTTGGAAGTTACAGACCAAATAGTGATGAGAAAGCTTGAGGTACAGCCATTGAAAATCAAATGTTATGCACCATGAGCTTTATTTTGCTTGGTAGTTTCCAAAATACAATTGTGTTGTCATCAGTCCTTGTTCTTGTTTGACTTCCACTGGGAAGTCAAATTCCAATGGGAATTTGGTCCCCAAACTGTTCAGAAGTAGCAAACCGCGTACCCAAAGAAAATGGGTTTGCATAAATAAGGCACTAGGTTTAATGTCAAGAGATCTGGGTTCAATTTCTAGTGTGCTGGCAAGCCTCCAGCTTTGGATCCAGCCTCACCTAATCCATTGTAGGTGAGCAGACACGTACAAGCCTTAGGTCCACATGTTCAGCTCCTTGCTGAGCTTAGCCTTGTGTGTGCGTGTGCATCTGTGAAACGGTGCTAATAACAAGATAGTCAAACTTGTAGTTACCCGAACATAAAAAAACCCTGATCATAAAACGTCTGGTTAGGCTGGGGTAAATGCTTATCTCTTAAGATTTATTATAGTCACTTATTCTGTGCACAGCCCTCATGAGGACTCAGAAGAGTTAGGAGATTTATAAATAAGAAGTTGGGACTAACAGATAAAGACACTGTGAGAAAAACCATCTCCTCTGGATTTATAGCTAAACTTCATTGATTTTTATTCCTTTTTTTTTTTTTAATTTGAGTAGCTAAGGACATAAGAAATGATCACAAATTGATGGTGACCCTGAAAATCACTTTCTAATGAAATTAAAGATTTATGCGGAGCGAGGAACCAGGTGACAACTATTTCTGGTGCTGAGTGAATGTGCTTCAGAATAAGTAAACATTACTGATGGTATGAATGTTCTTTCTTGAGAATTTTTGATGATTAGAGAATTTTCTTCATCATAGTCAGATATCTAACCACTAATTACTCTGTTAAACTATGTTCTGGTAGCAGGAGAAATGCAACAACAAATTTATCTACCTATTAAAATTTTTATGTGTCTATTACTGCCACCAGTCTGTGGCTCCTCAGAAATATAGACTCCTATTGATGGGATCCCAGATGCTAACTAGAATTTAATTTAGTTAAATGGTTTATACTACAGATTGTATTTCTCCATGGATATGCACAACAGAACAAGATAAAAACATTACCAATTACTTAGTTGTTTTTTTTTTTTAACTTATTTGCACCCTTCTTTCTTTTCATTGTAAATATAAAATATTTACAACTATTTATGTAAAATATTGCTTTTTTGAGTCAGAAAATTTGCTCCCTATGCTATAAAGTTGCTTTCAATGCTGCCACTCCAGTTGCAACTGTCCAGCAGTTTGTAAGACACTACATCTGGCTCTACTTATCTTTTTAGTAGATTACACTAAAGTGAATCCTTAAGGCTAAACCCTCTAATTTACTAAAACACATGCACATAAAATTACAGCTGTCTCACCAAGGCTTTCATTGATTTGAACAGAACTGGGATTCATTTAGGTGGTTATAAAACTTAGATAAGCAAACTTCTTTCAAATCCAGAGGATAAAAACCACAAGTAAAATACCAAAACCAAAACACCCCAACCTGCCAAACAGCCCTAATTACTGGTTTATTGATTGGCTCATCAGTGTCTTACTCCTTATCTCTGTGTCCACTGACACCATCTCCCCGAGATCCCTTGGCTCCGAACGCACCTTGGTGTGCTTCCCACACAGGGACAATTTTATCACGGAAGTATGATGTTTCCTGTGATTAAAGCACAGTTTCACTCTTAAAAGTAACTATATACATTTTGTAAGATTCATCTCTCTGAAACTTAGCTGTCTAAAAATTAGACACCTAACAAGCTGAAGGCAGGTCAGTCACTGATTGCCTGTTAAGTGCAGAGAGAGCGTAGGTGGAGACCTTAAGACACATGGCTAATTTTTAGGCAGCTTAAGTTAGGTAAGAGGTTGTTTCCTCCCTGCAGGTTTTCTGCTATTAAAAGACCCCACTCTGACTTTCTGCACACGCTTTGAAGTGAGGTATTTTCCCCTAAAAGTCTATGGGAATATTTTGAAGATATACAGGAGAGGTAGGAGCATCCCCTCGGGGACTGGTGTAAATCTACCCAGCTCCACATATCCTCACTGCATGGAAGTGCCAGCAGTTTTACACCAAATGTGGAACCTCCTCCGCATCTAGATTATAACTCACAGGAACATGGGGTTCAAGAGGGAGAACATGGGGGGAAAAAAGATGTAAAACATTGAGGAAAAGGGAAGTGAGTTTTCTTTAAAGACTCACTCAGAAGCTGTGCAATTACCTTCCCAGGAACTAATGCCTGCATTTTGTATTGTAAGTCTCATTACCCAGTTATGTCACCCAGCTTAGTGTTGCAAAGTGTTCAGGCATTACTGCTGCGGAGTGTTAGGGAAGATACCAGAACCCAATTTAAAAAAGAGAAAAAAACAGAGCAATACTGGAAACAAAAGATTGGCTTTAAAGAGAGAGTAGTTACAGCAGTTTGCCTAGAAACATGCTGTATTTCCCATCACCAGTCCTCTCTCTGCTGATGGGCCCTATTTTCATTTCCAAATGATATCTGTCAGTTTAGTCAGCAGTTACAAATTTGATGCAAGAATTAGTGGAAAAAACAT
>VYZW01054884.1:855-28440 GCA_013401315.1 Balaeniceps rex
TGGCGTTGCCGACATCTAAGGTTGCAGGCCTAGGGATCTTCCGTGGAATGGATTCCTTGCATGTCAGCCGCACTCCACACTGGAAGCTTCTTCAATGCTGTACCTTTCCTAAAAATGTAAATGTAAGTTTAATTTCTAAGTCACCTCCAGCAATTATTCCACACCAACCCAAAACATTCTATGATTCTATGATTCTATGATATTACCATATATTTCATCAAACCCAGGGCAGAATTTACTAAAGATTTTTTCCAAAGATTTTTTTTAAAACCCTCAAATTTTCATGATGAGAGCAATCAGCCATTGGAATAATCTCCCCAGGGAAGTGGTGGATTCCCCAACATTGGACACTTTTAAGATTCAGCTGGTCGGGCTGCTCGGCCATCTTGTTTAGACCGTGCTTTTGCCAAGAAAGTTTGGACCAGATGATCCTTGAGGTCCTTTCCAACCTCGTATTCTATGATTCTATGATTCTATGAAATTCTCAGAAAATCATAAATCTAAGGCAATGATGATAAGACAATACTGCTGTCTTAATAATAATTTGGTAACTTTGGCCAAGTCATGGCAGAATCTAAGTTTTGCCAAAGAATGTAAGCCAATGGGGTAGATTATGTCATGAGAGCTGTCACAGTGCTCTTTTAATTCCTGCATAGTGGCATCTCATTTGCCATCTTTCTATAGTTCTTTTTATTATTTGAATTGATGGGATTGCTAATCAGATAATACAATGCAACTAACATACAGGAATAGAATAATGTCAAGAGGAGACCCAGAACTTTACATTCATTGGCAATTTAACATCTACGGTGGTCTTTCCTTTCCTTCTGCTCTGGTTTTTCAAGCCACACCTCTCCCAGAAGCACCAATGCATATAAAGGAAGTGCATAAAAGTCACGTTTTGCAAACCCAAGTGTGACATCCTCACGTTACTCAGAAAGTGTTGAGAAAAGATACTGGTTTAACATAGGAAGGGAATTATAAACAGATTGTCATGATAAATATTAGTCATGTTGCAACACATATCACCTGGAGGTGTTGAAGTAACACTAGGACAGGTGCAGTGTAGGGCTCAGTGGATTAGACTGGACTACACTAAATAGGAAGCTGCCTTGCCCCAGTCTGTCACCCAAGGACAAAAAGAGTGCAAAGGAGAGAGTTTTGAATTCACTTTGAAACAAAGTCCTTCCTCAGAGTTGAAGCCTGATTCAAATCCCATACAGTTCAGGATTAAGGTACCTCTCATGAGTGATGATTTACTGACCTGTGATGCACAAGGTACCAAAACCACTCGAATCATATTTTGAGTCAATTCAGTTACTTTTTAAAAACCATGAAATCAAGTCACTTAATCACATTAGGAATGCCTGATCACTCAGTTTCAATTCTGGTACTGTCTGCAAAGCTGATGTCTTGTATTTCTGTGGTACCAAGCTGGGGTTTCTCAGTCCTTGTGTGACTTGTGAATGTATTTTCCCTTACTGCTGATCAATATTTTCATATTTTACTATCCTACTTGTACTAAATGCCTCAACAGGTGTGCAGATCTTCTTCACAGGCCATTAAGTGTTTGTGATCAAATGATAAACTCTGAAGTCTGGGGTTTTTTGCAAAACATTTCAGTGGACCACATCTTTTATGACCTAGCATAGTACAAATGCTCATTTTTGTGGGTTGTGCTAGAGACACTGAATGTATTGCATTCTGCATCTGTTAGAAGCATTGGTAAGCCAGCACAGGATGGACCAAGCTGTTGCTAGAGTCGAGACTCACCTCATCTCTGTTCGGCATGTGCGATGCAAATTTCTCACCTTCTGAATTAGGCTTCCTTTTTAGACAGTGGAGAGAAACAGGTGCTTTTAGGGATCATTCATTTGACCTGCTTCAGACATTGATTTAGGATGAAACGAATCATATCTTAGAAGGGCTTTTTTTTCTCTGCTGACTATGAAGTGAGTGTTGGGCATAACTCGGTTATAAGCATGGAAGGGTGAAGTTCAGTGAAATGTGTATCATCCTAGCAGACTGTGAGTGATCTAAGGGACCCTTTGTCACACATGCTTATGCCATCTTTAGTTATTCTATCTGTGTTTCTGTTACAGTCCAGAGTAACACTTTCTCTGTTTTACATTGAAGTAGAGCTGGTCTTAATGAAAGCCATTGACCAATGCAAAACACTTATCTCCATTAAAAGAAGTGGCTGCTCAGAATTTGCTACAATTACCCTGCATATGGAGTCTTCAAAAAGTGATGCAGATAACAAATGTTATGCTGCTGTAGAATATTTCTTTTATTATTGTAGGGCCCATAGTTTGCCCACAACAGTCTTGAACAAGGTTTAGAAACAATGAGCCATATTCACAGTTGTGGTGGGTTAACCTTGGTTAAGGACCAAACTCCAAGCCAGCTGCTCACTCACTCCCCTTCTTGACAGGGCAGGGGGAGAAAATAGGATGAAAAAGCTTATAAAGACAGATAAAGTAACTTACCAGTTACTGTCATGGGAAAAAAGGACTCAACTTGGGCAAAATTAATTTAATTTATTGCCAGTTAAAAATAAAGTAGGATGGTGAGAAGCAAAGACAAAAATGAAAACACCTCCCCCTTTTTCACAAGCTCAACTTCACTCTGATGCTTCTACCTCCTCCCCACCCTGAGTGGTGCAGGGGGATGAGTAATGGGGTTGTGATCAGTCCATAGCAGCTCCTCTCTGCCGCTCTTTCTTCCACACACTTTTCCCTGACTTCTTCATGAGTCTTTTCCAGGCTGCAATTCCTTCAGGATAAACCTGCTCCATTGTGAGATCTCCACGGGCCATAGTTCCTTCAGGGTATATTCACCTGCTCCAGAGCCTGGGGTCCTCCATGAGCTGCAGCATGGATAACTGCTCCAGTATGGTCCTCCATGGGCTGCAGGGGAATATCTGCCTGGAGCACCTCCTCCCACTCCTTCTCTGACCTTGTTGTTCGCACTGCTCTTTCTCATTCTTTCTTTGTCCTCCTCCCTTGCCTGTGTGGTGTTTTGCCCTTTCTTAAATACATTTTCACAGAGCTGCCACCAGCTTGTCTTGTGGTTGGTCTGTTGGAGCCAGCTGGGACTGGCTGTGTCAGGCACAGGGCAGCCCTTGAAGTCTTCTCACAGAGGCCACCTCTGAAGCCCTCTGCTGCCCCAGCACCTTGGCATGAGCACCCAATACAGCAGTGTATATTTTTAGTACTTTCAATGACAGTCAGAAAGACAAAGGAAGGCAAAGGCAGAAGGGGAATTGAGCTCAACAGTTCTTGGAGAAGGGCTCAGGCAGGTCATCGTATTTACCCTTATGGTCACATTTGGGACAAAGATTTCTCTTGCTTCCATCTTCAGTGCTGCCGTATCTCCTGCTCTGGTCCTGGGAAGACTTATTCCTTCATATTGTGGTGGTTCTTTGCTGTCAGGCTAACAGTTTTGGAAAACCTGGACCTCCAGAATGCAATAAGCCAGGCAGGAGGGAGCATTTTCAGCTACAGACTGCAGTGGAATGAGCTATGTGACTAGTTAAAGTGGGAGAAAGTATCTGGGACCATGGCAGGGAGTACAGATAAATGTGTAAAGAGTACAAAGAAAAAGAAAGACAAGACACTGCTGCAGTCTTCTAACAGAAAACCATTTGAGTAGGGCATCAGATCAAACACTGCAATCACATAGACATGTCCATGATAAAGTAGTATGAATTACTAATAGTTTGTGATATCCTTCACAGACAATCTTAGCCTGTAGAAACACTGCTATAGACATCAGAGAGATATCAATCAGCAGCAGTTTCTTGGTTCAGTTTGCCCAGATACCTAACTGTACATTGTGTAAAATTCTGTGTTTTACAAACAAAGATTTGTGCTTTTTTCCCACTCCTGCACAAACTCCCAGGAACTTATGGAACATGTAATTTCTTATAGCATGAAGATCTCATTATATAATTGCCTGTGTTATATCTGCATGTTATTTTGCAAGCACAGTTTAGCTTGCTCTGAACTAACAGAAAGCCATGTGATAAAGCTCCAACACTGGAATAAGTCCTGCTGACAGTCAGAATGATTTAGCCCAGGTTCAGCTCATATAAAACCTTGTCAACTATGGCTATGTCTCTACTAGAAATGCAATATTGCCAGGGCAAGTCCAGAGCAGAGGAGCCAATATGTAACCATCCATATTGTACGACCATTAGCACACTCGTTGGTACAGTTTTGACCTGTAGCAACTAGTGGTCTTCCAGACAATTCCCTGGCTCAGCCCAAAGGTTAGCATGGGCCAGGAGCCATTCTTAAAAGGCAGTTTAGGTGCCGCCTTCTTCTTCTGCTGGATGAGGTGTTCTGTGTTTAGAAACACAAGATGTGACATCCTGCTGGACTCAAGTGATGCCTGATGGGGACTAATACAACCAGATTTGTTCAGGAGATAGAAGCTATGTGTGCTTCCAAAGTGCTATGTCAACACATTATTGCCTCAAGCTATTGGTAAATGAACGCACCGGCATGATTCAGGCAGCTCAGGTCCGAAGGAAGGATGGCCATGCCAGTGGGGTGCTGTGTCTACAGCAATTACCTGGGTTATACATGATTATTGTGCTATGTTGATGTGATCACCCTGCCCACATCCTGGGGCTAGCTTGGTTGACATTTAGCTCAGGAGCAATGCAAGCTGAGTTCCATGCTGTCACGTAGGATGCCCTCAGTCCTGCAGCAGATCTCAGAAACCACAGGAGTGGAAACACTACCTGAGCTAAATAATTCTTCCGTGATGCTAGAAATTCAAGCAGGAACATTTAGTCAGCTTTGGTTGGGCGAAAAAGACTCCATCTCCACAAGCCACACTACAGGTATGTGCTTCCAGCACCATTTAAGACCTGGTTTTGTGATCATCCTTTTGGAATTAACAGATCGTTTAAAATTCCCAAGTAAAGTTTTGGTAAATGCAATAGGACTGCTATTATATTAGTGTGTTGTGGGTTTTTTTGAATCTTAGGAAGGCCACAGTATTAAACCTAGGAGAATTCTCATCTTCTTCAGGAATTGAGTTGTGAGCTATTTTAGCTTGTATTATCATGAAAAATGTATTGGTCACAATATTAAATTATCCTCAGATGACCTTTTGGACCTGAGATACTCAGTAAGTCTTCTTCAGAATGTACTGGATTCAGTCAGATACAAATAGTTACCTTTCTCTTTATATGTATGAAAAATGTCACTTTGTACAGTAGTCTCTCTGGTAATGACCCTATGAGTCACTGTAATTTTACAAAACATGCAGAAATTCTGTTTCCTCAGATAAAGGTGGAAAGTAGTCACAGAAATTCTATCCCCTGGGATAGAAATTGGTCTTCTTGATTCTCTTTAGAGTCTTCTATGTGCATTTCTGCTTCCAAAATGGACATGGAAAAAAATCCTTTGGGAATAGACTCTTAGAGATCCCCTGTCATTGTTCCCCTGGAGGAAACACAGTCTGCTTCATGCAAATAAAATGCTATGTGTCCTGAACTCCAACTCATATGTCCCTCAGGAATTCATAGAAGGTTCAAACCACACATCTAGAAATCTGTACCTTATTACCGGCTGTGTCGTCATGCTTACTCCCTTTTTCTATTAGTATGATGACAACGGCTCTAGAGACAGTGCCTCACAGTATCTTTCTAACAGGTCAGCAATGCTCTTGGCAGTATAGTGTCTGGAAACCAGTGTCTGTCAGTAGTCCTTACTTCAGTGAAGTGTGAGCAAAGCAGAGTTTGCTTGGGAAACTGACTCTAAGAGCAGTTTTCATTTCTCATCTTGCAAGCCACACTCCTTGAAAAAACCAATGTTTTCCCTCACTTATGTATGACAATTGGAAAGAAGGACTTCTGTGGTTGAAGAGAAAGTCATGGAAGTTCAGCTGTCCTTCTGCCCTTGTTATATATTTAGCAAAGTCATACTAGTCAGGTTTTTATGCTTTTCTTCTCTTCCGTGTCAAAATACAAGGGAAATGGCCTAATGCTGAGATAATTTCTTCAGCTCTGGTGGATGTACTAAAAGAAAATAAATATTTTACATAATAGATATTCAGGTGTGCCTTCCTCAGTAACATTTGAGTAGAGATAAAGTATATTCCTAACTAGCTAAGTCAGGACCTTTCTGTGAATGCAGACCAACTATATCAAAATGAGAGATGATGGTTTTCTCTCAAATAATTACGTTTAATTTTCAGTGTTGATGTTCTAGTCTAATAGATAAACCCTGATCCAAAGCCCACTGAAGGGATTTTTAAAAATGTTATTCAGTATGTTTTGAGTCAGCCTTATAGCACGCTTTACTGGCAGGTATGAATGAATATAACAAGTAAAGCTAGCATGTAAGCAGCACACTTCTAAGCATTAGATGCAAAGATATTCAGGGAAAGAAATAGTAGCCATGCCCTGTAAATATGCAACCTGCTCATTATCTGGCGGGTAAAGAGTTTAGTATGTCTTGTGTGTATGTATGGTTAGAAACCAAAACATCAACTTTGTATCATTTTTAGTGATTTGAAGCCATAGGAAGTGATCAAAGCAGCTGTAGCTAGTTTACTGAGAGCCTAGAAAGGGCTGAAAGAAAACCAAGGATTCCTAAGAATCAGTAGGGATTCTAGAGAACAATACTACACCTTAAGAGTGTGAGTAATGAGATTCCTAAGGTAAGAATCAAAGGAGCCATAACTGACTGTGCAGTCTTTACCCTTCATCTTTTCTCATGCATGCCACATCTGTTCATGCAGCCTCTTTCAGACTAAGGCTGAGACATTTTCTGTGGAAGAACCCACGCTGCCCACTGCTTTTGCTCTTCTGTGGGGACTCCTGATTCTGATTTGAACTTCTACATACAGCTGTAATATTAATAACCCTGGTTCATCATCTAATTTGCTGACAGTTGTAACAGTACTGAAAGTGAATAAACAATGCAAAGTAACCAATACTTAAATTATTATTATAATTTGCAGATAATTATTGGCTGGGATGCTGATAATGGTGAAATCCATAGGGCTTTTTTGCACACATTATATTAAATGTTTTTTTAATGACAACTCATTGTTCTTTATGTATATGCTTGTCATTATCCATTATGACTGATACCAATAGTCAGTTAGTCTTCCTATGCTAGTAAGCAAGGAAACATAGATCCAGAAAAGTCTTCACTGCAGCAGAAAGACAGAGGGTAGTATCAGGACCCACAATTTCTAAAGCAATTTACTATGTGTGTTGTGTTTGTATAATCTTGTCGCAACATTGACTGAAATTTTACCTCAGGAGAGTTTTCATAACAGTGAGTTAATGTGATCTGGATGATGGAAAGCACTAAATGATTCATAAAATTATTACTATAGTAAATCACTTAGAGGTTTCTTGACAGAAGGGATGGTTGCCTTTATCTCAAACAGTTCTTTATATCTTTTTAGAACATATGATTGAGCACTGTTACGATCCGATTTGGATGAGAGGAAGGCCCCCTTGCATTGTAACCGACCTCAGACGAGTCTGGGAGGCTAGGGGCAGCTAGACCAACCTCTCATTTCAAGTTTGATCCCTTCGAGCGAGATTGAGACACAAACGAGGTCAGATGTCGTGAGTCCACCCGTTTATTAAACCACTCACGAAAAGAGAAAGAGCGATAGGAAAGCAAGGAAGGAAGGAAAGGAGGAAGATAAAGCAAGAGTTCGCGATACGAAAGCGCAACTAGTCACCACCATGGATCCGCGGCGTCCCGGGGGTCCTTGCTTTTGGGGTCTTTGGTGGTGGGGGATCACCAACGGGGTCTTCAGTGGTGGTGGTGTCCAAAGTGGGATCTCTTCCCCACCTCTAACAGGGTCTGGGGCAGTGGTCTTTTATAGGATGCGGCCTAAGGCAACAACTCCAGCTTGTGCAACCCAGGGCAATGGAATGTCTCTGAGCCTCTCCCATACCCCATTATCTATATCAAATGGGAGGCTCCTGGTGATCGTCCTTGTGATCGTGTGAGCAGATAACATCTTGCACAATCTCCTGCAAGACTCTGTTATCTGCTTGTCAGCAAGCTTTGAAACAAAATGTTCAGCAGTTTTGTCCCTCACAAGCACACAGACTAACATACTACATGTTAGTGATTAAACCCACTTGCATAGATTATGAATAGGTTATTTTCTTTTCAGCTGCTTAATATTTTAGATGAGTTTCTAGGAAGCTAGATGATGATCTAAGAACATTGTAGTAGGGGAGCCTAAAACCCCTGAGGTAGAAATGAAAGGGCAGAAATCTGTTGTGTTGAATTTGCTTCGTTGCCCTATATGGCACTGAACTCAATTCCTTCCATAATGCAATTCCGCTTAAAATTTGCAAGATTCAGAAAAGAGCTGATAGTCCAAATTCACATCTCCCATTCAAAAAGAGGGAGATAGATACCTGAAAAATGCTAAAGGAAAAATTAACCAACTGGAATACAAACTTTCAGCATATGTTAGTGTTATTTTCACCCACTGCAAAAAGGATATCACCCTGCAAAACAATGAAGTTGAAAACTCATCTGAGATAAGGGCATCTGCACTTTCTGTGGAGTTCTAAATTTTCTATGAAAACAATAATTTGACTTCTTGCACCAGGCTGATAGTTGATACTAATTGGCAAAACTCGACCAATATCAAGCAAGAGTAAGTTTAACAGTGGTAGCATTTTGTGTTTATTCATCGAAGGCTAGCAGAGAATCCAAACTAATATTTTTGTGTTACAGATAAAATGTGTAATTAAATAATTGAGTGTATTTAAGGGTCTTTAGTTCTGTTCATGTCAGTACTTCTCAGCTGTGACTTATCTTTCCAGGGGCTGAACCCCTTTTATTTTAAAGAGCCTGTTGCACCTTGTTGTGCCACTTGCTCTACAGTCAATCAATAGACCCTAAAATACAACTTTATCCACTGGTTTGTAGATCCACAGCTGGTAAGCAGGTGAATTGAGTCTTTGTTCGTGCTCTCCCCTTTTTCAATGCTGGGTTATGGTATATTCTCCTCCAGATGCTGCTCAATTATTTCCTGCATTTATTTCTATATATCTGTATTCCATTTATGCTGTTACAGTGATTCCCTTAAACAACAACATCTGTGAAAAGAGGTCACAAACTCTCTGAGGCAGATAACAGATCTTATTGTTGCTACAAAATATTTGCCTTTTCTTGAAAGCTGTATAAATAAATACTTCAAAATGACAGAGTTCATTCAGAGTATTTGGAATCAGACTATATACATATGGATTTTAAACAAATGCCGCATAGGTAATATACATATACATTGAATCTCTCCTTTCTCTTTCTCTCTGTCTTTGTATATCTATGGTGTGGAAAGAAAGAGAGATATAAATTAATTAGTTAAATAAATAAGTAAATGAATAAAATTATTCTAAGTTACATTTGTGAAAACGTATTCCACACAAACAGAGGGAGAAGATGTACTTTATAATGTACCCATTTTTGCTCAGATACTGAGGTAAGAATGGACTTTATCTGACATACAAACTATTTACTAAAATCAGGTCAATAACAAGAAGGTAGAAACAGATTGGCCATTCACCTATAGTAATATTAAATGCCATAAATTTTAAAAATATGAAACTTCACTTTTTCAGGTGGAAGCATGGGATTTACAATCAGTTCTTCACATAGCGGGAAACTGTCCAACTTCAAGGCTGAAGGAGAACTATTGTAAAATACAAATAGGTTAGTAAGGATTTACTGAATTTGCCCAAGTGAAAGCTGCTATCCTTTTTTTTTTTGGGGGGGGGGGATATCCATGACTATAATGTAAAGTAAAATGGTGCTTTTTCACATGAAAATACAGCTTAATAAACTGTTTACATTTGAATATTTGCTTGTCTTGGAAAAATCAAGAATTTTCCTTAATTTGTTCTCAATAGACATTGACCTTGGAAACAACCCATCAAGAGACTACCCTGAAGGATTTTGTTTATTTGTGCGTCCTCAGCATGGACTCTGTTATAAATACTTTGCAGCAGAATGTGTTGTAGTACACATTTGCACAGGATGTAGCATTGATGAGAAATATAACACAGCTTAGCAAGGTGGCACAAGCCAAATAGCAAGCTTTCTTCTGCCCTTAAGTTTGAAGAGTTTCAAAGTTCAGACTGAAAAGAACAATTCACATCTGCTGGCATTGTTCCACGATATTTGAGACTACTTTAGGTGCCGTGTATGCTCAGCACATGTTTTTAAGCTTTTCTTCTACCCTGAAGGCCTAAGAGTGTACAGAAACATGAGAGCAAAGATTCTGATCTCACCACGTGCCTCCAGCAGCTGTAGATCAAGGCAAAGAACTTTAATATCTACATCTTATTCTACCTCTACCTAACTCATAAGACTGAATTTCTAAGTGCTTAGCGATGTTGCTCTGTGATTTCCCCACCCCCTAAAACTTACTGTTCCATGTAACCAAACTTATTTTTTATTGGAGACTATACATTAAAGATGCAGAAATATGGATGGGTGTGAGAGGGTTATAACTGCATTACTATTTCCAAAAGGACAAGTTATGTCTGCAAAAGTATAACCTCCTTTTTCATCCATATGTGCCAAGATGTGGTAAACACATTCGCTGTGATCAGTTTACAGATAAATCCAAGCCTTGTTGAAGCTGTACAGTTTGAAAAATTTTGCTTATCCATTGGTGTTTAAATTTGCAAAATATCTATTGTTTTCAAACTTCAGAAACATAATAAAAATGCAGTGCAACGGCAGCAATTCATAAGAGTAAAAGACTGGGGTAACAAGTATCCCTGTCTGTGTAAGGATCTTCAGAGTTTGAGGGAAATAAGAAGGTCCTTGAAAAGTTTTAAGGAGCATACAGCTATGTCTGGCTATCTAATAAAAACTTGAGTACCTCATTAATTAAACATTATCCTGGTTTGGTTTATAAAGAATCTTCAGGACTTTCTTTGAGTTAAGGGCAGTTGGGAGTGGTTACCACTTCCAGCATCTCAGGAGTCCAGGGATTCCTCCTGCCTGGCTATTGGAGCCCAGCCCGATGCACCTAGGGACCCAGGGGTCTCCAGCCCAGGTCAATGGATGTGGCTGCTGCTTTCTCATTTGCAGGTTCAGCCAGTAGTGAGGCTGAGTGTGTATCCCAGAGACACACATACACATGCATGCACACACAGAGACAGACAAAGGATTTGGCTGGCTACACAGGCTGCCACAGACAAGGTGCTGCCTTCCACAGCACCTCTATATAGGACTCACATAGAACATAACTATAGACACCAAATCACCTTTCTTCTCTTCTGCTGGTAAGGACTGAAGTTCACTAGTGAAAGCACACACAGAGCACTCTCTAGATTCACAAGCACACACACATTCACAGATCCTCCGAATACCACCACGGTGCCTCTGTCCATCCAATACCACTGCCCAGGTCCCAGGCCCTCTTAATCATTCCATGGTCTCCTACTCACTGGCTGGTCCAGCTTGGTGCTCATTATCAAACAGATACATGCACTCACACTCATCTTTACAGGCAACCCACACTTGCACGTCCCCCACATACCAGCATGGATGCTCCACCCACCTGATACCCCAGCCTAGGGCCTCCTACTCACCATCTAGTCCAGCTTGAAGTTTGCTAGTGAATGACACGCACACCCCCATGCACACCAGGTTTGGTGAAGATGTAGACACTCGCTCCCCACATCGGAGCCAGCACCAGACACACAGGCTGTGACCTGCAGTCCTGCTCCAGCCGCAGGCACTGAGCGCTTCTCCTCACTCACAGCAGTCTCCCCCAGTAGCTGTTTTGTGGGACACACACTGCTCCTGCCTGAGTGGCTGGCAACAGAGACCCTCACCTGCTCCAGTAGCCGGCACTGTGTCCTCCACTCACTCCAGTAGGTGACACAATGGGCCCAGGGTGCCTACGACCCTGGTCTGACCTCCAGTTGCTGACCACAAATCCACTCACATTGGTCCCACCGGTTGCTGGCACATAGTCCTGGCAGCCCTCACGCACATTAAAGAGAGATGAAACTACACAGAGAGATAGTTAAGAAAATATTTAGAAGATAGGACAAGCTATGTGATCAGATGGAGAGCTCAACCAGACAAGTGTACTGACCAGCCAGGTTTTACACCTTTATACCCTTTTCTGTATATTCCCCTCTCTGTTCCTCCCTGATTCCCTTCAGCTACACATTCTTTTATCAGTTCACATGCTTCCACCACCCCCTCTCAAATATCCCAAATGTTCCTTTTGTTCTCCCTTTTTATGAGTGGCAAAGTCCAGGCTGGCCCTTTCGAACACTGTGCCTGGAGTTTCCTAACAGCCCAACAATTAGTCACTGGGGACTTTTGGTCTTTGCCATCATCTCTGTTATCCTGCGTCTACCAGTTTTGTGTCTCTGTGTGCTCTTGTTTAGTGTTTCCTCCTTTATATATTATCCCCTTTGCATTGAAAAAGTCTTTAACGAAACAGATGCTCTCACATTCCACATACCCTTACACTTTCTGGAGAAACAGAACCTATAGATAAGTGAAAAGCAGACTATTACATGTCATCACGTATAGGGAAATGAAGCATGTTTTATTTATGATGTCTCAGGTCTACCTGCTTGAGATTAATATAGATAAATCAATATAGGTACACTACCAATATCTGAGACATATAAATATACTGCATACTTTTGGAAGCAACTCAGAAGAAATGTTTTCCCAATCTGACTTGACTCATAGGACGTACACTTCTTCAAGCACTGTCCAAGGTGTTTCTCTGAACATGTTACACTATTGCACAATTTATCCAAATACAGGCCAGGCATTCTGTATTTGAATTTTTTCCCATCTTTTTCACTCACATGAAAAATAATCCAAATTTAAATGAAACACACTTAAGAGTTTCCAGGTTTTCCTCTACCAGCAGTTGGTGAACGGTTAAGCTACATAAGCATAGGTGTCTTGTGCCACTGTAGATGCCCTAGGGTATTGTCCAGCCTCAAGATGCCCATGAAGAACTGGTCTTGTAGTCTTGGGACATACTTGCCAACACCATGTGGATGCCCCATGTACAAAGTCACCAGGCACCTATGTTCAAGCATTTGAATGTGTCAGTTTTCAATATAGAACAAGGCAAGAATGATGAATAGCTGCTAAGGACATTGGGTAAAGCCTAGTATTTTTCTTATCCCATAATCTTTTTTGGGATTTCATTTTTTTCTTCTTACAGTCTGGCTGGAAGCAATAAAGCACCAAAGATTTCCATGAAGGGACCTATTTGAAAAAGAAGGGGAAAAAAAAAAAAAGTAAAATGTACTGTTTAATCTATACCTTGACCTTGATTTTTTAAATCTCATTTTCACTATGATTTAGCTCTCACACAGAATGAGAATATGTTTCTAAGGAAAAAAAAAAGTCATTTGAAGCACTGAAAATGGATGTAGCAACAAAGCTACCATGTGTTTGCCAACAACTTTTGACCTGGAAAAATTCTCTGAAACCACAATGCTCCTATGAATAGTTTCAGTTTAGATAAACCAGCCTTACTTTTTAGGAGCAGCTATAAAACATTTGCATGGACCATTCTCATTCAGTTCCTGAGTTGTGTTCTGACTGATATCTGTTGATAATAATTTCTTCCTGTTGCAGGGCATTCACGGTCCAGTGATGCTGAATGACCCCATGGCTGAGCAGTCCTAACTGTTTTCCAGCGCAGAGCAATACCACAAGGTTAGAGTGGGGGAATCAGGGTGGCTCAGTAATTCCAAAGCTATGACATTTTAAAGACACTCTTCTCATGCATATGTCTTACCAGGGTAGTTTGGGCATATATATGATGCAGAGAATGTATGCTCATTTATAGAGTTTGCACATAGGCCTTCTAGAGTTAAAAAATGCTCTTATCTTCTGAGTTTAGGCCTCCAGGTTGCCAGTGCCTCAGGTAGAGATGCTCAATAAAATGTGCACTTTTCTGTTTGTGTGAAAAAGGCCTTAGTTATTTAATACATACAGCTGCAGAATGAAGAGAGGCTATGCTGCTGCAGAAAGCAGGAATAGAACTCTTCAGTGGGGTTTCTTCTTGCTTTTACACTTAGTAATTTTTACATCAATATAAATTCATTGATCCCAGTTTCTTATTTATAGTGATCAAAATGAAAGAAGGTTTAGGTCTCTTCTTATACAGAATGTCTCAATATTATGTTTCCTTTCACTGCTTTTTAATTTAATAGCTGCATGGATACTTGAATACTTCATAGTCCTGTTTAATTTCATCTTTTTGTCTGATGCAGTTTTAGGATTTAGAGGAAAGTATCATCATCTGATTTTGAAAAGGATTTAAAAATCATCCCTCTCTGTCTTTACCAGAGATAGAGAAGCTCCTTAGAACCGTGGGTGTCTGTCATGTAGGCACAGAAAAAAAAAGTAACTACAAAGTGGTGATTATTTCTTTTTAATGCTTTGAAGCTCTCACTGCTAGCAACATGCAGGCTTCCTCTTGTTGTTAACATGTCTGCCTTTTTTATTTGAACAGTTTGTTTTACAGAATTAGATCCAGGCTCATAGCACATTTCTTAATCATCTCTCATTTTCGATACGTATTAACACCAAGTCAGACATAGTAGTCTGTCACTTTTGATTCTGTAAATTATTTATGCAGAGAAAGCGAGGTTTTAGAATTTGACGTTTGTATCGGCAAAACTAATGCTGTATCAGGCAATACTTCCTACACAGGTATTTTTCACATCTCTCCCATTTTTGTGCCATTGTTCCTCTTTGTTTTACAATTGAAATGTTATGGTTTTCTATATAATAAACAACTAGAATGAAAGTCAAGTGTGGTGGGAACTGGTGGGAGTGAGCACTACAGATAGGTGAGGCTATACAGATAAACTAGGACCTGATCACCGAACCCAAGCAAATTAGTACATGTAATCTGGTATCTTTTCATTGACGGCTGAGATGGTATCTGAACATGAGGTACAGTTTTATTATGAGATGAAATTATACTCAGGAATGTTTGGGCTAAAATAGCAGAGAAAACTGAACAGTGGCACATGCTGAAGCAATTGTGGAAACTTAAGAATTTCAGACCTCCACTTGTTTAAAAGAATGGACAAGGAGCTGGAAAGGGCAGTAACACCTCAGCATTCAGGGAAGGTATGAACAAGCTGATATTCATAAAGTTTTCCAGGTCCGATTGCATTGTTATCTGCTCGATACTGCAAATGTATACTCCCATGTACTCTCCATTTGAGAAATAAAACAATGGGAGGGAAAAGGCAGTGCATTCATCGAAGCACAAGAGTTAGTCAGATGCTCCAACATTCTCTCATATGGATTTACCTCTACAATTCTGTGCAAATCATTACCATTTCATATTGCAGTGAGCCCATCAGTCCATAAAGACTGCAGTATTTGCCCATATCACAAAGATGTTGCATGTATCCATTTGTATGTATAAAGTATTTTTACAGATAGTGCAGCTACTATCTTTGTTTAAAAATGAACCTGGTCTTTAGCTTTGAGAAAGAAAAACCTTTCTTATCAAATCCCCAGGGAAATTTTAAGTTCCCAGTTTTGTTTTACCACTTTGATGGTTTCAGTACCTTTTTCGAAGAATTAAAATGTCTTTAACAACAAAAAATATCTTTATCACTCTGGAATGTTGTCATGATTTGCTTGTAGTGATCTCATGGATTACCTTTTTTGTATTTTAAATGAACATAAAGTTGACATGTTCTCTTTGAGCGAAACCAGAGTAACTTTCATTATAACTGCAAAAAACCTGATCTGCATTTGTTTATGCAAAGCCAAATCTCCCTCAGAATATGTTACTTCCTCTACTACCTTCCAGGGTGCCCTATCTTTTCCAACACAGAGCAAGATGTGCTTTGTATTGTAACATGCACATCCCTGATGATTAATGGCATACACATAATAATTATTAGAGTGTAATAGATTAAAGTTTAATATTATAGAATTTATAAAACTTTAAAAACATAAATAAATAAGCAGACATAATGGCTCCTAATTAATTGCTAGGTGCATTAAATCTTAATCACAACAACATATCTGTAGTATATGCTCTTATTTCTTCTCTGCAAACAAAAGCCAGTGGAGACAGAAAGTCATTTCAACTCTCTATTGTGCATCCATGATAACCCATGTATGCACTTTATCATGTATACCACTGCCACGGGATTTTTACACCTTCCTACGATGCATCTGGTATTGACCACTGTCAGCAATGAGGTCCTGGCCTTGATGAACTCCAGGTCACATGCACCTTCATGTGGAAAATAAAAGATTGTTCCCTGGGCTAGGTCTGTTTCTTACATTAGATAATTCTGAAGTCAGTTTATGACAACAGTGGACTCACCCTGGTGTAAACCTGCAGAGATCCAAATGAAATCAGAGTCAAACTGTAGTGCTTTCTGTTGGTACCTCTTCACTATTTTCATTGGAGATAAGGCTGGCATGAGAATCAGGAACCCCCTGGTTTGAATCTTTTCACACATTCCCAAGACGAGATCTTGCAATGATTTCTCATTTTTATGCTATGCATTGACTTTTGATACTGAGCCAACCGTTCACTAAGAACATTTTGATCAAGAGTAAAATGACTGTATCATATAACAAGAATTATTAAGGAAAGAAGCAGAAGAGAAAGTACTAATAGTTTATGATTAGTTTATAATAATTTTTTCTGAAATTACAGATGAAGCATTCTCATATCTCACAATGGATATAATTAAAGTCTGCAATCCACAGTAGTCAAAATTATGATGCTTCTACAATTGTTATGAACTAAATTTTGAAATGGTTTAATTCCTCATCTATATGCACAAGTAAAGATGACATGGGTGAAAATTATTCTGATAAAGAGATATGTACAAGAACTGAAACATCTTTTGTTTGATTCTATTACTGTTGGATTGGTGGACCTGATTGCTAAAATAATTTGCTAGGTGTTTCATATACAAATGTTTGCCCCAGTAAAGGTTACATATGTCATTTAGAAACTAGAATGATACCAAAAATCTTTTTTTTAAAAAAAACCCCAAACAAAATAGAGGTTTTGAATATATGCTAATATTTTGGTCATCAGAAATGGGAAGATACAGACTTGTGAAGGCAAAGGCAAAGTCAAAGTGATTTGTATATACAATAGAAACTCATTATCCAGGATGACCTTATTTAGACTTCCTTTTTACACCTGCAGTAATATAAGAACAAATAATTGTGGAGACAATTTATGTAGAGTTATGGATTCACTGATTCATTGGTGAATTACTCTAGGATTACGTCAGTGTAACGTGGTGTTGAGGAAGACTCATAATATTTACCTCTTAGGAGTAATCAGCCAGTTACATATCCAAATGAGATAAATTGCATAAGCAATTGTTGTGGATGTAAAAATGCATTCACAATTTGCAACTGTAAATTGTGGGAACAGAAAAGGTAGCCCATACTTAAATATCCATCTCTATCTTCTGTATTTATACCCAAACCCAAGCCTAGATGATAGTTTGTAATTGAAAGACTGTAAATCAGTTTAAAACACTATGACTTTGGCCAAGCGGTTGCCACTTTACTGTAATCTTTTAATAGAGTGTTACCTGCCAAGTTGAATATCTGCTGTGATACCAGAAACAGTTCCCTAACATTGTGATGCTCAGAAACAAAGTACAAATTAAATGAAAAGGGACACTGGTGATTTTCCAGAAGTGAAATGAAAATAGAATATGAATTAGCTATGGTTGTATACCTGGCTATAGTCATACTTTGGCTAAAGTTTGCCATATGCTGGATGATACCATGGAGAGGAGAGGAGAGGATAATTTCAATAAAAGGATTTTGACTCTGTGTAAGTCTGTTCCCTAACAGAACTTTCCCTTTGTCCTCTCCAGCGGGGACAATTCAAACCTCCAGATAATTTCATGAGCAACAACTTCTGCCCGCATATATAAACAGACGCTGTTGTGCTCGCAAGTGATCAGAACTCACTGGGATGACATCAGCATTTTCTATATTAGTGAAACAACAGTGACAAATCGGAAACATGTAGTGCTTCCTTACCAGCTCATTAGCAATGAATTTGGATTATTAAAGAATAGTTTGATAACAATATGACCATATTTGCATTAAATGATATAGTTTATTGAAGAAACATTTCTGATGGTTTGTAGTTTCATCAATATGTTAATAGAAAGTCAGCCAGGTGTACTATTATTCTTTCTATTGCCTTGAAAGTTATGCTTTAGAAAACTTTACTCAAATCAACATTTCCATTTGATACTTGAAAAGAATATAAAATTAGAAGAGAAGGAGGAGACAGAAAACCCGTTGTACCCAGTTTACAAGAACATCTTGCCATTGATTTATGCCTCTGCATTTTGAAAGTGAAGTTTAAAATCTGTCCTTGAAAACACGGATCATATCATGCTGCCAAGTATTTTCCAGATAGCTTAAGAATTATGTCTTTTGCCTGTGTTATGAAATCAGTTTGCATTTCCTGAATCAACATATGGAAATATTCAGTATTAGGGCAGTTTAAGATATGTAATCAGACTTGATATCTTCCATGATTTTTATAAATGGTCTAGCAAGGTCACAAATTAGCTACCAAATTCCAAAAGAGAACAACTATTTCCTCTTGCATCTCACTTCATAATAGACTTGCTTCTAGTACAATTTCCTATGCCAATGTTTAGATGTGTAAACATTTGTGTATATATAGAGAGATACACATATATACACAATATAAAAGTCATAATGCCTATGTTTTAAAATGTTTTCCAATTTAGTAATTGTATCTTTGAAAATGAAAAATAACTAACCTCTTTCTAATCTGCAGCTGCTCTGGTTCTAGTAAGGAAATTCCCAGATCTCCTGAGCTAAATAATAATTGCAAAGACAACTAAAAAAATTCTGAGAATTTAAGTTTTATAGGCAGTGTTATAACTAGGTTTTTGTCTCTGAGTGGTTAAATATTGAAATATCTGTGTCGTGGTTTAGCCCCAGTCGGCAACACAGCACTATGCCAGCTACTAGGAAGAAAAGTAACTCTAACCCAGCTGAAACCAGGACAATCTGTCCTGTGGAAATTACTAATCCCATCACATTTGTTTCCTTTCTGATTGGGATAGCAAGTTTTAATACATTTTTTTACAAAAGTTTTTACATTTTCACATTATCATAAGACAGAAAATTGAGAAAAAGTGTCAAATTTTGACATTTGTGATTATAGTAAAATATTTGGATATTTCCAAAACCAGAGCAGCTTGGGCTAAGATTAATAGGTGCCTCACAGGCACTATGATATAATTCTGATGACACATGCCCCTTACTGGCTAAGCTTTTGTTGCATATTGTGTATTTTCAATATATAATCATATGATTTTCATCATGTGTCGCAATTGCAAACATAAAAAGACAGTGATATGTCATGTGTACAGGGAAATGTAATCCATTCACAAAGCTGTTTCTGTTTGAGAGAGTGAGGAAGGGATGCACTTGAATTATAACCTCTGTGAGGTCCTGCAGCAGCAAAGCACAGACAGAAATTAATGCAGACTACAAAATAAAATATTTCCATTAGTTTCAAAAACCCCAAGACTTTTCTCATTGTCGTGTTTTAACCTCAGCCAGCTTGCTCACTCCCCTCACAGTGGGATAGGGAAGAGAATCAGAACAGTAAAAGCGAGAAAACTCGTGGGTTGAGATAAAGACAGTTTAAAAGATAAAGACAGTTTAACAGAAAAAGCAAAAGCCATGCACGCAAGCAAAGCAAAACAAGGAATTTATTCAGTGCTTCCCATTGGCAGGCAGGTGTTCAGCCATCTCCAGGAAAGCAGGGCTCCATCACGTGTAACGGTTACTTGGGAAGACAAAAGACCATAACTCCGAAAGTACCCTCCTTCTTTCTTCTTCCCCCAGCTTTATATGTTGAGCATGATGTCATATGGTATGGAATATCCCTTTGGTCAGTTGGGGTCAGCTGTCCCGGCTGTGTCCCCTCCCGATTTCTTGTGCACCCCCAGCCTACTCGCTGGTGGGGTGGTGTGAGAAGCAGAAAAGGCCCTGACTCTGTGTAAGCACTGCTCAGCAGTAACTAAAACATCCCTGTATTGTCAACACTGTTTCCAGCACAAATGCAAAACATAGCCCCATACTAGCTACTATGAAGAAAATTAACTTTATGCCAGCCAAAACCAGCACACTCTATCTGGTTGACCTGACCTAACATTAAGATTTTGATTTTCCTCATGGGAAAAGCAGCTTTCTTGGAAAAATATTTGGAGAAACTGCATTTTCCCCTTTAAAAAAAAAAATATTTATGAGATTTGTCAGTGACTCAGTAATAAACCAAACCCTTAACACAGTAATTTGAAGCACTTTGCTGTTGGATGTTCCATTTTTACATTAAATTTCATCAAGGTCCTGATGGTTTATGACAACACAAGTTGCAGGGACAAGCCAAGAGGAGCTGAATGGACCTGCCTAGGACATGTGAAGCTGTGCATAATGACGTCCAAAGTGAACAGCAGCAGGCTTACACGTGAGGAAACTGTGTTTCTAAGTCACTGAATTTTATTTACGGTTAGGTACTGAACAAGATGATTGTGCCTGCCGTGCCATTGCAAGTGAGATTTGCCAGCCTCCATGCACACAGCTGTGTGGTCAGCCCTTGCTGCGCACTGTGAAACCGCTCAGATGAGAAATGTGGTAGCTGAATGCTAATTACCAGGTTTCAACCCACTATTTCAACTTGCTATAACAGCTCCCAAAAGGGGCTAAGAGGTACCCCATATACGCTTCTCTCTTGTTCTGAGGAAAACTCTTTTTTTTTTCTCAGTGATACAGACATATGACAAGCTCTGGCTCCTCATTCCTCCGCTCTGCCAGGCCCTGAGCATACCCCTCTCCCAGGAGGGCCGAGTCTGCGCTGTGTTCCCTGGGGACCATGGGGGACCTCCCGACTATGCTGTGGGGAAGCCGTGGCCAGACCCAACCTGGCCCAGGGAGGCCCTTGCAACTTGAGGTGATGGCTCCGCTGTGAGGCAGCCCTGCCTGGGCCCGGCCACAGTCCTGCTGATCTGCGGGACGACATCTGGCCTGACCTCAGCCTGTCCCCATCCCCATGGCCATCCTGGGGCTGCCCAACTCCGATTCCCCTCACTGGGCCTGATCCTGACCAGCACCCACAGGAGGCCCTCACAGCACCCTCATGGCTCCCACCAACTGTTTCCTAGGCAGCTGGAGCAAGTGCTTTGGTAGCATTAATGAAGCAAATCCCTACTCCTTCCCTTCTCCTCAACAAAATAAACAAGTTGTTTTGCTGCACAGTGCAGTTTGATTTGCATTTAAAACAATCTACAACCTGAAGATGTTTCTTTCTTGGAAATTAGCTATCCAATTTGTATATTTTTTCATGCCACTAATCATATGCTACTGAATTTTATACTGGTAATGCCCAAAACAAGTGTGTTGACCATGAAGAACACAAAGCACTGTCCTACTCACTAAAACGTATAGATCTTAAGGCCAGGATTTGCTTTTCAGAGTGCTTTATATGACCTGTCAATTTATCATTGAAGCTCTAAGTTACCCTGAAATGAATCTGTTGAAATAGCATGCAGCTGCTTGTTGACTCGTTTACACAAGGTATTATGCCATTTTTAAAGCCAGTTTACAAATTTAAGATATGAAGCAACCTATTGATTCATATTTGAGTGCTATAAAATCAATCAGTGTAAACAGCTTCAGTAAATAATTTAGACACATTAAGAAAGCAAAAAGGAGAAAGAAAACTCAAGCACTGACAACTGGTAAGAGCTATTATTCTAAACACATGTATTTGAACATCTTTCATGGTTTCTGTGCTTATAAACCACCATTTAGTGTTTAATATTATAAATTATTTTTCATGAACTTGAAGAAAGAAAAGCACTATGGATTTGTCAAAATTGATTTTTATGTGAGTTATGATTTGACAAGGAAATACTGTTGCTGTATTACTGGAAGGACCCAAGCAAGAATTTTATATGATTAAAACCCTGGTCATATAGTCAGTCTCCAATGTGTTATACCTGTATTTAGAAGACTTATTTCTTCATAAATCTTCTGTATTTCTAGTTGTCTCACACAGACTTTCCAAACCTCCTGGGTTTTGTCATGGTAACAGCTTAATTTATCTCATTTCAACCCGTGTGATGAAAAATTGTCAGAGAACTCTACAGTGCCCCCAAACATTTGTTTGCTTTTGGTATTCTGTGTTTATACCTGACACTTTAAAAATTTGTAAAGTTCTTTGTTTGATTTACTGAACTGAATTAATACAAAGATTGGTTAAAATGGACATTGTGAGGTAATTTTGTCCCATTTCCTTCCTAGATTTAGTAGTATAAGCCCTAGCATGGTGTTTAGTACAATATTTTGAAATAACAGTTTCCAAATTTTTCTTGCTCAACAGACAAGAGATGAACTTTAGCACTCATTAAAAGTATACTGGAATCAGGAGATACTGGCCAGGCACAACAATTATCCATATCCAGTCTAAACTAAACCAAATTTAGGAAGGTCTAGCCAGCGAAACTTGGGAAAAAGGAATGTTTCTGTATGCCTTCAGTTCAGTGTCCAACATTTACAACAGACTTTGTTGTTGAATCTCGCACTGAGTTCCACCTAAGTCAATATTTTAATTTTGCATATTCCTACTGAAAAATACCTCCTTGAAAAACTATTTATGAACAAAGCCATTTTAAACAGTTATATTTGCAGGAACATAAATTTAATCCAATTGTTCCAGCAATACTATTTCCATGTGAAAACCTGACTTTTAAAATGGAGCCTGCTCTTTGCCATTAGTAGGACTGGGTTTCTGTGAATACCCATTTGAATTATTTAATGAATAATTATTGGAAGAAACAGATTTTTGGCAAAGACTGCTGAACATTGGTGAAAGCAAACTGAGCATTTTCTTACCATGAAGCATTAGTACAACTGCACTCAGAGAATAATTTTTTCAATGTGATGATGTTCAATGTCAGACATACGCAACAAAACACTGACAGATCTGAAGAATGCAAAAGTTTGTGATTGTTTCCATGGGTATGCATGGGAATGCAGATTACGGAACCTTTCTGCGTTTTTCCTCCCTCATTAGCTGTGCTTTGTCAAGGAGCTTCTTCTGAGAAGAAAGTCAGACAAATTATTCTGGGAGAAGTATTCACTAGTGGTAGGGCTGATGCAAACATACATTACACTTGATAAGAGCCCCCACTCTTAGTCCTCTTCTTCCTCGTTTCTTGGGAGAGAGCCATTAGCTTCTGCCCCAGTGGGAGCTGGGTCAAAGCTGATCCAAAGCCCAAGGAAAACTTCCAACTTGAGGGGAGAGAATAACCCTTAAAAAATAAAATCTGTTCATAATCTGCAAACAAAAAAGAGCAAAATGTGTCATATTACTTGATATAAAATGTTGGCCCACTCACTACTTAGCACAGATGCTCCCCGAGTGAGTCATTTGTGCAACGTACTGTAAACACAAATCGGTTCAGTTCTTGGAAGAGAAAAACATAGAAAGAAACTTGAGCTTCTTCATGTTTACAGAGATATCCCATTTCTATTTTGAACATCTGGCCTGTATAAGGTTAGCAGAATTAGGACTAAATTACAAAAGAGTTGGTTTTTTGTTAAAGTTTGTCTTCTGTTAGCTACTCAGATTTGGAGGAGATGCCTAAATTATTTTTTAAATATTGGATATATCCTTGAACTAAAATTTGTTCTAAATCTTTAATTGTCTGCTCATTTTTCTAGGCTTTTGTTCAGCAAAGCACTTAAATATGTGCCTGGTTTCAATCCTATTGAGTAGTCTCATGGTAGCCAAGTGGACAAAGAATACAGTAATGAATGTGCTTAAGAGGACATGTGTGCAATTGTTTTGCCCATAAACACATTGCATAGAGGTAACTATGCATCTCTTTCTTTCAATATATAATGTTCTTGTATTTTCTAGCTTCCTTATATTCTTTAATCATCCTTTTAAAAATAGCACGTTAAAGTATGCTAAAGAAATGTAGGATCAAACTGCTGCCAAATCAGTTCCAATAAAAAAAAATATATTTTTTCTAACCAGCTGGAAAAGAGACACTTGAATTTGATGATAGTTAAATATTGTTTGCAAACACTGTATTCTGAAATTTGCACATGTGCTTAACAAGTTACACATTATAAAAGTTGGAATGGTTTGGTTTTTTATTAAATATTATTTAGATCTGCTAAATGGATGGGATAGAACAAGCAGACTTCTTTCTCCTCTGCTTAAAACCTTGTGTTAACAAACTAACTATGGCTAATTTTTAACAGGTTAGTCTAGAGTGGCTAACTAGAACTGCTTTTGGAATATCAAAACATTATCTTTTATCATATGGATAGAGCTTCTGGGTACTTCCTTCCACAGAAAATTAGCTACCATTTTGTCCCAGTTTGAGAAACTACCATCCATAAAAGCTCTTCATCATTAATGTTGGCACATGGATGAAGTTTTCTTCCTTCTAACTACTTCCTATGGTCTGCATCCCATGCTTATGGAATTTCTCAGTCAGAAAAAATAGAGGCAGTAATCTTACAGCCCCCTTACCCTCTAATAAAAATCACTACAAAATCAAGATTTTACAAGGTTTCAAAGTTACTAAATTCTGTACATGTAGAAAATTCACAGGTTTTTTTTCTAAGGTTCCTACACAAGCTGGGAAGTTATTGCACAGAGTTCTGTGTTGACTTTGTGTCAACTTCAGTGTGAAATGCATGCACATTCCAGGATTCGCATCACTGAGCATTGGAACCTGTCCATGCTATGGCCCAGGGACTGATCTTTGGAGCTTTGTGCTTTCTCAGTGATGAAGACATATCTTATTTTCACTCTGAGGCATCACCTTGCTTTAGATCAATGGGGAAATCACCAACTTCAGCCAAAGTTGCCCTATTGTAAAAAGAAATACTGAGTGAGTCTCCTCAAAGAAGGCTCTCTGGCTTTGGAATTTGCTATATCAACACTTGACTGAAACATCTGAGTATCTTCAGGGAGTGCAGCCAAACATATGTGTCCTGTAGGCATGTGCAAATGGTTGGTATGTACATACTTGTGTGTATGTGTGAGCACACGCAGTTGCTGGAGAATGAAGGTGGTTTCTTTGAGTTTGGGAATACATAACTTTGAATCATGCTATTGTTTTTTAGGTCTGAATAAAGTTTTTATTGAATTATTAAATTATATTGAGGTGACTGGGGGCCTTTCTAGCATTTTAAACTAATAAAAAGACAGAAGACAAATAAATGTTAAAGCTTTCTCTAATTTCAGTTCACCACATATTCTCATTGCTACCTGATATAACTGCAATTCCATTCTGTGAAGTTAACATCATAATATAGCTCACAGAATTCATGTCTCAGAAATAACCGTATAAACAGTGTATGCTTTATTTACTATAAGAATTGAAATTACAGAGGTTTCCAAATCTCCCAAAAACTCATATTATATATTTTCTTTCTGCTAAGCTGAAATACAGTAGGCCATTTTCTAACATGCTATGAATGAGAAATACTCATGATAAAATAAGGCTATTATACTTCCCTTCAGACTTCTAGAATAGATTGCTGCTAAACATAGTGAAGGTCGGAGCTGAAATGAAAGTATTTTGTTTCATATAGGTTGATACCAAACTCCTAGAAGTGTCACTTAGCTGGCCACTGTTAAAAATATTGATAATGAATCAATGGCATTGTTTTAATAGTGCGGAGTGGCAGGTAAGAGTGAGGGGGTAGGAAATCTATATTATTTTGGTATCTTGAAGGTTGGTTGCTAAGCACTAGCGTGAAACAGAATGTATTTTATACTGTTCAGAGCAGAAAAAGAAAGAAATAAGAAATTGCATATTAAAGAAAATGCAGCTGTTGTTGCATATATACAGTCACAATTATTGAAGATCTAAAGATATTAAGCTTGTCAGAGCTCAGCCAAAAAAGTAGATTGCAAGATAAAGAAAACAACTCCTTTACAGTATCTTTTAGCCCTCAGCAGTTCTATGAGTCTATGGCTGGAGTAAGGGGTGGTGGTAGAAATAACGGGGATAGTGAATTGCTGTTTAAATGACAGTTACAATGAAATTATAAGCACTTATTCATGATTTGCACATGCTTCAGTTTCAGAAAAAGCCAACCAGTAGTTGTCCTGTCCTGGGACAGGCCCTTCAGATACTTCCTCATAGCTTTGAAAAACCCAGAGAAGAGGAATCATGACTGACACTGGAAAGAAGAATAGGAAACAACTATTCACTTTTTCTTATAGCACAGGAACTAACAGACATGAAATTAAATTGTGGAGTAGCAAGCTTCAAGCAAACAAAATAAGTTAATTTTGTGTGGTACTCATAATTAAGTTGTGCAACTTACTGCCACATGGTGCTAGCGATGCCAGAGGCATTGATGAGTTCAAGAAGCAATAAAAGAAATTCAGAAAAGAAAATCCCATCAAGACCTATTAAAAACAGAACCTCTGAGTCTGGAAGTCCCTAAATCACATACTGGGAGGTTATCTGGGGAAGTATCCCTCATGGTTGCCCCATGCTTTTTCTTTTTCTCTACGCTTTCATTATTAACCACTGTCACTCAGGTTCTTGGGCTAGGTGAAGCTCTGGTTTGACCCAGCATGGCCATTCATACATTTATTTCTATTATAAGAGTCATTGTGTTAACTTATCATGTGACGGGACAAGATTTCAGTTTAGGTTTGTTCTTGACTAGACATTGCTGCATTACAGCAATATGTTTTTTACATTTACATTTACATTGTTAATCTTGCACTCTTTGATTTAAGAAACTCACAGGAATATGAAGCAGAACACTTTCCCTCCTTCCAGTTGTGGGCAGTGACAGGCGGACCCAATCTATTAATACATGGCTCCGTGGATGATGCCACCATCACAACTTTGGGTTTTTTGACAATGGGATGGCCTACACGGCACCAGGCTTGCTGGCGTCAGATGGGAGCCACCTTTCTCAAAGGGGAAAGAGGGTCTTTGCTCAGGAGCTTGCGGGCCTCATTGACAGGGCTTTAAACTAGATGTGAAGGAGGAGGGTGAACGTATCAAGCTTGCCTGTGACAAGCCATGGGATGATACGCAATGGTTAGAGGGACGGGGTGCTAGGACGACCCTTCAACCTGCTGCCCAGAGGCACGCTGGGGACACTGCAGCACAGCCGAAGTCTTGCAGAGATGAGCTGGGTACTCCTGAGGTAGTAGGAGCTGACAAAGAAACTTCTGCGAAACACCTCAAGGGAAACAAGGGGTGTTCCGCTGAAAAGGCGACACGGCCAACAGACCAGATGAAATGCCTCTACATGAATGCACACAGCATGGGAAACAAACAGGAGGAACTGGAAGCTACCTTGCTGCTAGAAAACTACAACCTGATTGCCATTACTGAAACGTGGTGGGATGAATCCCATGACTGGATTGTGGCTGTCGATGGCTACAGGCTGTTCAGAAGGGACAGGCGAGGAAGGAGGGGCGGAAGTGTTGCCCTCC
>VYZW01054886.1:0-26496 GCA_013401315.1 Balaeniceps rex
TCCAATTTAGAGACAAGGATGTTGTGCGGGACACTGTCATATGCTTTGCACAAGTCCACATAGGTGACGTCAGTTGCTCTTCCCTTATCCACCAAAGCTGTAACCCTGTTGTAGAAGGCCACCAAATTTGTTAGGCACAATTTGCCCTTAGTGAAGCCATGTTGGCTGTCACCAATCACCTCCTTATTTTCCACATGCCTTAGCATAGTTTCCAGGAGGATCTGCTCCATGATCTTGCCAGGCATAGAGGTGAGACCGACTGGCCTGTAGTTCTCTGGGTCTTCCTTTTTTCCCGTTTTAAAAATGGGGTTATGTTTCCCCTTTTCCAGTCAGTGGGAACTTCACCGGACTGCCACAACTTCTCAAATATGATGGACAGCGGTTGCTCAAGGTTCAAGGCCTTCACATTCCCCACCAGCCCCTCCTTGTTGGTGAGAACAAGGTCCAGCATAGCACTTCTCCTCGTTGGCTCCTCTGCCACTTGAAGAATGAAATTATCAACACATTCCAGGAACCTCCCGGATTGTTTATACCCTGCTGTGTTGTCCCTCCGACATATATTGGGGTGGTTGAAATCCCTCATGATGACCAGGGCTTGTGAACATGAGGCTGCTCCTATCTGTCTGTAGAGGGCCTCATCCGCTCAGTCTTCCTGGTCGTGTGGCCTGTAGCAGAACCCCACTATAATGGCACCTGTCCCTGCCCTCCCTTTAATTCTGACCCACAAGCTCTTGGTCGGCTCCTTATCCATCCCCAGGTGGAGCTCCATGCATTCCAGCTGGTCATTGACATAGAGGCCAACACCCCCTCCTCATCTCCCCTGCCTGTCCTTCCTAAAGAGCCTGTATCCTTCCATTCCAATGCTCCAGTCATAGGAGCCATCCCACCATGCCTCCATGATGCCAATAGATCATAGTCCTGCAGGCATGCACACATCTCTAACTCCTCTTGATATTCCCCATGTGTGTGTTTCCATAGAGGCATTTAAGCTGGGCCCCCGATGAAGCTGACTGGCTGGCTGGAGTGGCTGGAATTCCCTTGTGCTGCTCTTCAGGTGCTCTCCTGCTGACCTGTGATCCTTCTCCAGGCTCTGGGCATCTATTGCTGGCACTGGCATCAAACTGGTAGGAGTGAGATGGATTGAGGTTTCCCTCAATCTTTCAATGATGAAAGAACAAAAATGTTTTGGGCAGAGAGTGAGCAAGCATGTGTGTATTCATGCATGGGAAAGTAGTCAGGCTCAGTGAACAACTGAGGGGAAACCAGCAAACCCTGACTTGAGACCTTGAAGCAAAGGGGTCGGGGGGGGTGGGGTGGGGTAGGGGGAGAGGTGGTGTACCAGTATCATCAGTTAATGTTACTGTGTTGTTATTAATTCAGATGCACTCTCATTACCATATATTCACCTATCTCTAGCTTTCAATAAGACAATAAAATGGATGAGTCTATGACTCCTACATTTATTTTTTCTCCCTAGGAGACCATTCTCAGTTCTGCTTCAGATCATCAGATTTTACAGGTTTCACTAGAGGTGCAATGAATTGAAAGCAGCTCCATTAAAAGCAGATGAGTCACTAGGGAATGGACCAGGTGATAAAAAAAAAACAGGTCACCGGAGTTCACCTGGAGTTTGGCTCAGATCATCCCCAAGTCTTGGAAGGCTGCATGAGGCAGTGGGGAGGCAAAAGTACACTAGGCGAGATCAGTTGCCACGGCCTGAGGCGGCTGCATGCTGCAGCACCGACCACAACTGCCCCCATGGTCATCACTTATGGGGCAACAGCTGCAATGCAGAGGGTGAATGCAGACCCCATCCCTGTCTGGTGCTCCTCAGATGGCTCCATGTATGCTGGCATGGCCGCTGACGGCCGCTGCATAGGAGACCTGGCAGTGTCAGGCCATGCCTGGAGCAGGACACAGAGATGCCGAAGGAGAGGAAGCTCCAGAAGCACCAGCACTGGCTGTCAGCACCCTTGGGGCAGCAATAACCCGTTCACACCAATGGCACACCTGATGGCGGGGTCACTCCACAGACTTGTCACCGACAGCACGATGCCTCTCCCGTGCTGCAGGAATGCAGGCTACACCCTGCCTGCTCATATTTTTGAGTGCTCTTAGGGCAGTATTTCCCCCAGGCCTCCCCCAGTTTTTTCCCCCTGTGGTGTCTTCCCCTATGTTTTGCCCATCTGGAGCACAGTTTTGCCTCACCATGCTGATCAGTGCTGAGCCCAAGGAGAGCTCAAAACAGGACAGTGAAGCCACAGCCCAAGAGTGCAAGACCATTTTTCTCCACGCCTTGGATTGCACCTCTGACAAAGTGTATAATTGTGCATAAACAATGCCTAGACTAGGGAAAAAAGCACAGACTACATCAGCTTAAAATTAAGACATGCACAGTAACTTGGGAATTTGCTCCTGAATTCAGGTAAAAAGGTAAGGATTCAGGACTTTCTCTCATCATATAGCAAATACGTACAAGAGTCTTTGGAGAGAACTAGGAGGGTAACTAAAAGAGGTAGAAGTCAGCTCTGGAAATGAGTTTCTGTGTTGTTTGGCTGGCTTTCAAAGGATCTGATCATTTTAATACTGTAGGCATTAAACTGTTCTGTTAATGATGTGTTAAGGCGGTCATGGATTTACCAGAGGTTCTAGGCAGATCAAGGCTACATCTTCCCCACTGAGCACACAAAGTCTTGGACAGACATCATTTAGTTATGATTTAAATCAAGGAAAACAAGGTAACTGCTTTCTAGAGCTGGATGAATTATTAACATCAATTGTCCTTTTCTTGTACATGATTTTTGCCAGAAGGATGACTGTAGGAATGTTTCATTGCAGATTTTACATAGCTTTTTCATCTTTGGTTGCCTTGGCGCATGGGCCTATATTGATTCAGGTTATACTGTTCTCTATGGCCAGGAGTTATAGCCAGAGACACTTTGACTCCCTTCTGCAGGAGTAGCCTTTGTGGATGTGGTTTCAGCCAATTGGAAAAATAAAGCCTAAAGCCTCCTTGTTAGCCACAAATTTTGCTGTTCCACTGAAAGATAGGATGGGTTTGGGCTTTTGAGCCTGCAACATCACCAGCAATAATTTATCGAAGGCAACAGTCCTGTATTGCTCCTCAAACACTTTAGGAAAAAACCAAAATGGTAAATTATCTGCAAAGGTGAGATGACAGATCGCAGGCTATCGATGATCCTCTACAGATGTTGTTAGAGAATCACATGGATACACAGAATGAAAAAGCAAGATGGAGTTATCTTTATTGGTCAAGTTCTTAGTAACTGTGGAGATGGTTGGTTTAATTGTATGCTCAAACATGAAATCTGCCTATGCTAGTTCTTACATTAGCAGATTTTTTTATTATTTACCTTGCAATATTAAGAGATAGATTCTTAACAACAGCAAGTCCACACTCCTATTTTAAGAACAGGACACCAGCATCTACGGAAAGGCAGGGTTTCTCATGTGCATAGTGCAGACGCGCATTTGGGAGAGCTGTGTCCTTGTCCTAGGTTTATCACTGGTAACCATGGAGAAGCCATTCCCTTGTCTTCTACCACAGCTTCCCCCTCAGAAAAATATGGATAATAATGCTTCTTGGGGAAGAATAAGGCTTTGGGAATAATAATAAGGCTTCTTTGGGAAGAACTTTGAAATCTATGGGTGGAGAGCATTATGTAAGAACAGGGTATTACTGGTAATTTATTTATTTATTGTTCAGTTGTGTGGACACTGGTCTACTTTTATCCACTGCTGCACCACAGCAGTGATCACAATAAACATTACACTCTTGGCATCTAAAGTACTTCTCTTGCGTTCACTGCCCAAACTCTTGTTCCAAGTCCTCCGTCTCCTGCAGCTGACAGGTGGAAGATCCATCACAGACTCCTGCCAACTCTAGAGCTGGACCTGCCTGCGTAAGCCCTGTGTACCCCAGTCCCCCACCCGCTCTGGCCAGGGTGCTTGCTTTCCCCTTCCCAGACTCCATTATGTGACATGAGCGTCTCACAAGAAGATCCATTCCCCTGTAGTGCCACCTCGTAAGGAGGGCAGCGATCCCCAGAGCACCACCTGCACCATGCCGGCCGAGGTAACAACCTCTTCCACCTGCTTCTTCACTCTCTATATTGAGGGCTGCCACAGCTTGGGGAAAAAAAAAACAATAGCAAAGCATAGCTGCATTTTCTTGTCTGAAGCACAGCATCTGAGAAGGACGTGCATGACTTCAGGCCGTTGACAACAAATTGGATGAACGCTGGTTTGCACAGATGTCCAAGCAAGCAGTCACTGCATCAGACTTGGTTCCCCACCCCATGAGGAAAGATTTTCGAAAGAAGGAGCACTCTCCAATCCAGTAAGATTCACAACCATCACTGAATTAAAGAGGATGGTTTGTGTCTCTGGATAAAGTTATACGTGTGTGACTTGGGGCGGAGGGGGGGGAGGGCAGGCAGCCATCCCAAAGATGACTGCTTCATTAACTTTGTGAGAAACCTTGCAATTTTAGGATGAAGCCAATCTGTTTTAACTGAAAAAATAATTTAAATAATACACAGGAGGAGGTCTTGAAATTGCCACAGAAAATACTTTGTGGGCTCAAAACCTATGCAATAATTGGTGACAGTTTCATTAAGTTTTTCCCCAAAGTTTGGTGTTTCTTTTCAACTACTACCACTCATATGATACAGTTCAGCCACTACCAATGGAAGACTAATTAAATTTCTGTCTTAAAAATTAAATCTTCCATGATGTCTTTATTAATTCCCAAGCCAGTTCCTTCCACTTCTTTTTATCTTAATCTTTTTTCCCTCCTACATCACCACTGCCTTCAGAAACACCAGTTTACTAACGTAGTATTTACATTTTTTTGATTCATAATACATCATCATAACAGAGTTATTCTTGGTGGTAGGTCTGTGCTGCCCTCCTCCCTATTTTTTTTTTAAAATCAAAACAATTCTTTACCATAGCAACTTTTCTTGGCTACCAACCCATTCCAATAACTTGCGAGCAGCAAACACTTGACAACACTGATCAGACCCCACTGTCCTCGTGCCAAATTGAAAGGCAACTCCTCCCTGGAACAGTAAATGCAGTCCCAAAGTTACAGGATGAAGCTGTTGCAGGTCTCTCAGAAAGCTCATATTCTTCAGAAAGTTATTGAACGCTAAGAAGTTGGCTGTGCCAAAACTTTCAGAACTTTAGAAGTAACTCAAGGGAGCAACTCCTCCCTAAGCCTTTTAATTTATGATAGGAAGGGAAGAGCTATAAAAGCTAACAAACTTTTTATAAAACTGGTAAAGGAAAAAAAGTGTTCAACTCAAATAAGTATCAGACACGGAACAAAAGGTGCCAAAAGTCATGCTGAACCAACTTCTTCTAACAATACTTAAGTCACTGACAGTTGGACATCAGATTTTTAAGAATATGTGAAAGTAAGAGCCAACTTTTTTAATAAGGATTGTTATTCTACCTATCTAATCATAACTTCCCAATTGCACTTTATGTAAAAATATCACAATACTATATTTTTCTTCAAAAGTTTTCCGACAAAAATTTCCTTCATGATTTAAAGCTATATATTCTCCAACATTCTGGTGAAGGAAATAATTTCAATATTCACACTTATATGTTTTCATACTGCAAAACTTTATCAAAGTTAAACCACAAGACAAGGGGCTTTGCCTGTTATTGAGTGACTTGAAAATGGTTGAGAAACTATTTATTAATTATATTTATCCCATCACACTAAGAAATAGCACTGAGAGTCCCAATAAGCCATTTCATACTTCCAAATCAGCACAAAATAGTTTTCAATTAGTTTTATACTAAAAAAATAATATTTTCCAATTTATTTTTGGTCAAAAATGGCATCATTAGTCTCTGATTACAAACGAACAACTTTAAGAAAAAGATTCTATCTGCAGTTGGTAAAGTTGGGTGAAGCTAAAAAATGTCCAGGAACGTAGCATTTCAGTGTAACCAAGAATCTGTGGAGGTTATTAAAAGTGGGAGATTGTGAAGCAGGAGTAGCTACAATCTAAGCATAATAAACAATATCACCACATAAATATTAAAGCATCCCATAAATTATGTCCCCATAAAAAGTTGTGGGGGTTTTTTCATTGGTATATTCCCAGTGATACCATTCATTCCCTAATTTTCCTGAAAATTACGATGCTGTTGTAATTCTTTCAAGGTTCAGTTCCTAGTCTTGTTGCCAGAGATTTGCATGCAAAGATGAAGATGAATGATGCAGCAGTAGCACAAACTTAGTCAAAGGGCATGGAGCAGTCATGTTCCTCCTTTTTGGAGCAACCTAGCTCTTACTGCTTAGGCCCACACCTGGCGTATTTGTTCTCTCCAAAGCCATGTGAAACAACAGTAGATTCATCTCTGCTCCTGAAATGAGCTTTTCCATCTCTGCTCTTTCCTATCATTTACCAGGGCTCTTTCCTGCGTCCCTTCTTTACAGAGCCCCAGACTTTGCTCTTTCTATCTATTCATCACCTCAGCTGACAATTTCAGTTTCTCCTTTAAACTTGTCAGGCTCTTCAGGATGCATCTTCCCAATGCTTTAAAGGCAGCTCTCTAATGTTTACTGTCCACCTGGTCAGGAAAATTTCTGATTTCATCTTTACTCAGACGCCCACCAAGATGTGTGAGAAAGTGCTTCTGTGGGGCTTGTCCTGAAGTTCTCCAGGTCTCACCCCTCAACTTCATTTTCCCAGCAGGGAGCACTACCATAAACATGACCTCTATTGGATAGATTTTTTTCTTCTGTGTAGCCCATGAATTCACCTCTGCCACTTTCTATTACTAATGTGGGGCTGCCTATCCACTCCTCTTTGGCAACATCCTCTCCTATCGCTGAAATAGAAGAGATTTCTCCTCTCTCCTCCTGTCACAGGGAAGACTGCTCAGTGCACGTAGCTTAACCAAACTGGAATCAAAGTGTTTTATTGATTTGTTAATGACACAATTAACTGGCAATCAGTGAACCCATACATTCATGACCAATATCAATAGTAAAACAGATAAACCATACTACTATATACTTATGAAATGCTAATAAACACCCACAAGCTTCTAAACTCCCTTCTATGAGTAATCCCAACAAGGCTTATTCCCCCCCACACACAGCTAGGTACATACACACACACGCAGCGGAGGCGTGGGTTACAAGCTCTCCTCTCCTGGCAGCCCAGCTTCCCTTACTTGCAGACACCTCCAGAGGGAGATGTGGGTGCTGTCACTTCATGTGTACCCACGCTGCTCCCCATGCAATCCACTAATGCAGTGCCGGTGAGAAAGCACCCCAGGAGGGCACACACGCACACCTGAGTGCAAGTCCCTGCTTGTTGCACCCCACGCTGTCAGGCTCCCGGCTGGGTGCAGGCTACCCACAGCTCTGATGGGGAGGCTGCGCTGCCTGGCCTGGACAGAGGTCGTGGTGCCGACAGGGTGACTTCTTGCAGTGTCGAGATCAGGTTGTGTCGGCTGCTGTTTCCTCTTGAAGGTCTCCACCCTCCTCTTGAAGGTCTCTCGAACCGAAGATTTTCATGCTTCCATTATATGTCTTTTCAGGATGGCTATGTTTCAAAAGTCTCTTTGTAAATTCTCGGTTGCTGTTTAACCCAGATGATGAGATTGGGGCAGATGTCCTACCAGTTTTGGGTACTCCACACACGTACACACTATCATCACTTCCTTATCTTAGGGGTGTTTTTATCCAGGCCATTTGCCAAAGGTGGGCCATAAGAGCACCCACACACCTTCTGAGCAGTTTCATTATTATTATTATTATTATTATTATTATTATTACTACTACTACTACTACTACTACTACTACTACTAAAAGGTCTACTGAAACTTTCACACAAGTATGCATCTCATTTTGACTATTCTTTTACTGAGTACTTTTAATGCCTGTATTATCACACCGGACTCATGCTTAGGCTATCAGGCTATAGAAGCCTCCTTTGCAGCCTAGAAAAGTTAGTTTGTCTGGTTTTTCCTCAGTTCACAGGCTTGTGTTTTGTACCCTTCTCTCTGTAAATCTGAGAGCTGCCGGGACAATGGCAACAGCCAATTTGGATGGCTGCAAAAAGAGAAACAGGCTTCAATCTATAACCTCAAAACTCTGTGTAAAGACCCAAATCCACAGAATCAGAAACTTGCTAGAAGAATTCAGTGCTTGTCAACATTTTTGTGAACTGTTCCAAAATGTCACTGCTAGCTGATTCATTTCAAACTGTTTTAGACAGTCCAAGGTTGTCTGGTGTTGTTTTTCTCAGAATGGCGACAGAGTATTTTGGAAAGAATATTACCAGAAGCCTGATATAATTTTCAGAGGCTGAGAAACAAAAAACCTAGAGTAATTCAGAGAGAGCTTGCTTTGGTTTTGGTAACTCTTATTTTGTTTGCACTTTCTATACCTTTCTTAGTTTGTCCTTACTACTTGTTTCAAACAACCAGTGATACAAAGCCATTCGAACCCCATGTCACGGAAGTGGTTACATTTTAACAATGCCCTCCAATCAATCCAGAATTTCATCTCTGTTACAGCCTCTTCTCTGACCCAAGACATTCTGCATCCTCACAAACCAGTACCTCTCATAAAAATCAAAGGCTTAGGCTTCAACAAAAAATAGCATCTATATTTTACCTTTCTTTGACTGACATTTTTTTCGGGGAAAAAAATATCACCTTACATCCTAATCAAGCCAAAATTTTATAAATAAATAAGGTGTGCCTTTCAGAAATCAAAACTTGCTTGCTAAGCAGCAGTTGATTCCTAACTTTAATAATGGAAGATGCTCTGAACTGCTAATACTATTACCAGAAGATTATTTTTGAATCTATTAAAAAAGGCCTAAAATTAGGTTCATCCAGAAAGTATAAAAGTAATTAGCTATACAATATTCACAAGGACTTCGTTGCAGCACCTCCTGTCTGAAACATTTGCACTATTTCATGTCAAGTTCCAGAAGAAAGCATATCTTCTGTCCTACTTCCTCTACATGATGTCCTGAATGGCACTTGAAGTCTTGCTTAAGAATCTTTCTAAAGAAAGTTACTTCATTTGTTTTGGCACTTTCTCTTGCAATTTTTCCAGCTGTCTTCAAGCCTTCACTAATACTTTTAAAACATGGCTAAGGAGGATTCCATCATGCATTGTAAATGGCAAAGAGAGATCATACCCTATCAGACAAACAATCCTGCTGCTGGAGAGGAAAGTATGAAGGATCCTGATTTCTTTTAGAATTTGGCTTCACCAGACTAAAAAAATCAAAATTCATTAGCTGTCCCCATGTAAAATGCATGTGGAAGATGGTGCTATTGGATTAATTATCTTTCTTTCTCTGGCCTACTGTGTGGTATCTTTTCCTGCACATCTACTGAGAGCTCAGTAGTTCAGATTTAACCCACTGCCAATGTTCCTTTACTGTACTGCACATCTCCTGACGGGAAGAACAAGATTTCCCCTCCCCCCATTATTCTCATGTTCACAATTATAACTTCCTTTATATTGAAATTACCGTTTCTCCAGATGCCTTTGAGCTGGTCTACAGTGAGGGTACCCCACTGCGGTAGGCCGACAGGCAACTCACTGCCCCAGCAAGAGTTCACAGGCCTGCAGTCTTCATGCACACACAGAAGGCCCCTGCACTGCCAGCTTCTAGCCGCTGAAAAGGGATATCCAGGGAACTCTCAACTTTCTGAGAAGCAGCACTGTTTACCTGAACATGATCACTAGGAGTCAAAGAAAGGGTGAAAAATAACAAGCTGCAAAGCTGATCAGAATAGGTGAACCTAAGATTCAAGAGAAGTCCTTGCTTCAGAGTTTTAGTCTTTCTTTTCTTGCAGTACAGTTCCTAGGACCTTTCTCCTTCCTCAGTTTCAGCCCATCCAAGAGACAAGCAAACATTACGTTTCTCAGCAGTAGACCCTGGCTCATTCCTCTATTGACTCTTACCAATGCCCACCGCCACCTCTTACATATCCACAGGAAACCCTCTGTTTTCCTCTGTTCATGCTCCCTGTTGTCCCACTGAGCCATGGCAATTACACTTAGACTCCAAAAGGCCTCTAAGATAATCATACATCTCTCAGACATGGTATCTGATCTAGTATCTGATCTCCCACTCTCTTTGAATGGGAAGATTTTACTCACCATCTATTCAGCGACATGTTCTCTGTTCCAACTGGTACAAACATTCGGATGGCAAAATATCTGGCAGTGATCCTTCCAAATTCCACTCATAAAACAATCTCTATTCACTTGACAGATTGAAATGAGATGCTTTACACAGTAAATATTATTATAAGTATGTTTGTGGGCTCTGTTTATGGTCTTCTTATTTCAGTGCAAAGAAAAACAGCTGAGAACAATAATTGACTAGAGAGCTGCAAAGCACCACAGATTAATAGAAAATGATAAGAACTAAACAATTCAGCTTCTGTAATAGTAAACATGTCTCTCTATCCTATTAAAATTCTTTGAAAGAATTAATACAATGATAGATAAAAGCAAACTGATGGATACAATTAATTTGTTCTTTCCAAAGACTTTTAAAACCCAAATCTCCTTGAAGTGGCTCTTAAGAATATTTGGAAATCATAGATGCCTAAGGGTGCATCCACCTCAGAGTTTTAATTCAAATCATCCCTACTTTCTGTGCTTTGGGTTGCATCGTGGAGCTGCCTCAGAATGCACAAACAGGTTTCCTTTCAGACAGAGCTAAACCAGAAGATGCAGGTCTAAAGCAGACCTGTCACACTTCACATGCAACCTCCAGACTGTATCAGAAGAGATCTAGTTGAGTACAAACCCCCAAAACTCATGAAGCATGTACATGAGGGACTCCAACCGTTTTGGTCTATAGACTTGCTCCCCCTGAGCTGTTCTGCTGGCTGATGCACACCTAGCCTGGGGCTCACATTCACCAGGTGAAATTTACTATACCAACTTATCTCTTATAAGCTAGGATGTCCCTTTAGGGCAGTAAAAATTAACCTCATGTGACTAATCATCTACCTCTCAGGTGGTAAAATAAAATCCCTCAAAGCAACTTACTATACAGGGAGAACTGAAATGTGCTGGGGACATTGCTGTAAGGAAACTGGTGGTGGGAAAAGACTAAGGCGGCTCAGCACACCAGCAGAGTGAAAGGACTTAAAGGCAGTTAATGGGCAGCAGGGCAGATGGTGGGGCTGGGAGGATTTGGAGAGGGTCAAACTGAGATGGAGCAGTGCTTTCCTCAGGTGTCTATGAAACGGGGATTAGCGCTGCTTGTCTTCTGGCAAACTCTCACCCCTTTCTCAGCCACACAGCAGAGGAGGAGGAGGACACAGGAATTTGCTGTTTATGCAGCACGCACTCCTCTTACAAACAACCCTTGTGCCCTTTGGCATAGGCAAAGCTGTTGGCTCTGCTACTGCTGGCTACTGCCTACTCTGCCTGCACAGCAAGTTGGCCCTGTCTGTCTTGAACGACACCGCCCAAAGAACGAGGGTCTTCACTGGTGTGTCAGCTTACAAGCTGCCTCGCCAGCTTCACTGACTGAGACAGGCTTCGATGGTGCCTGTTACCAATTCCCCTGTGCCTGCAAGCATATCCTCTACAGTCTGTATTTCTAACATTTTGACCAGGCTAACTGCAAGTATCACAAATGACAAGTGTCCTGAGATACTTCACCGCAGTCAGATCATTCCTAGCAGCTAATCTAAATAGTAAAGGCAAAGTAAAATGTTTGTAAGATCAACAAAATCACCGGGTGCCTCTGAGGCCAGGCTCCTCCTCTCCTCTCGTATTGAGACCCTGCATTATGTTGTTTAATTGTTATCCTTGCATTTCTTTGGCATCTAAATCTATACACTTAAAATATGTTTCTCTTCAGCCGTTCTCAGCAAAACAATATGTTCCCAAGACTGCAGTCTTACCTTAAACATTTCTCAGGTATTTTGCTGCTCTTTGGCTGTCCCCTACCCAGCAATGCATCCTGGCCAGAAATCTAAAAACGGAATTCCAGGTAGTGTTTGCACTGGCACTTTTCTGCAGCTCTCTGATACAGCTTCCTCTGTGATAGAGCTTCTCTGTGTGCAGCATCAAATTACAATGTCCTTTTTCTACTGCCTTATTGTATTGCAGTCATATGAATTTGCTATCTACATTTAGGCCTGTTTCAATATTCCCTCAGAGGTTAGTATTAATAATAATCATCATCCTTTTCAATATTAATTCTGCATAGCAGACTTCATCAACTGCCTACATGTATAATGGTTCTTTGGATTCCAGCCTCATGACTCTATGCTTATTCATAGAAAATATTTTACATAAACTCAGTATACTCTCTCACTGCTTAGAGAAACAGCAGTTGAAAGAGATCTGTAAAAAACAAGTGAATTAACTTGTTTTGATGCGAACAACCAAGAAACTTGGCTGAATGGCCCACGTTAGCATCTTTTGGACATTTTCTCCACTTTGAGGTACTGTGACATCAATTATTTTTTGTTTATTGAATATCTTGAAAAATCAAGGCTTAATTCCAGCAGTAGTTAGTTCAGAAGGGTTGCTTCAGTGAAAACAAAGGCAGAACTTGCACCCATTGTGCTGTGTTAGGTCACCACATACTCTTTCTCTCTCTCACTTCCTCTATTTTTAATGTCTCCTCTTGCTGCCTTTTTACTGAAGAAGCACAGCCAACTGCAAGACACCTTGCTTTCATCTGAAAAAGCAAACCTAGCTGCTCTCCAAGATTTCTCATTTTAAGCTACCTGGAACATCGGTTTAAACAGGAACCACATATATTTACTGGTAGGCAACCCAATAATTTCATTCTCCACAGGAATCTTTGGATGCATACATTAATGGTATAAGCATGGAAAAAATGTTATTCTGAATGAGAAGCCTAGTGTTTACAACAGCAGTGTTTGATACTTCAGCTAAAATGGTCCTTTACAGGGAAAAAGAAATGCTGAAGCACTAAAGGCATTAAATACATATTTCAATCAGTCTTTACCAAAAAAAAAAAAATCATTGCTATCACTGTCACAAAATACCATGGGAGCGTGGAATTTGGTTTCATTCCCCAGCATGTTAAATCATAACTAGGCATGTGTGATTTAATATAGCAGAGTGATTTCCTGATTTGTTTTTAATTGCCAGTATACACAGACTGCATTTTCAGCATGAGTTATTTTTATTTTAGATGAAAGAAAATGGGAACAATAACAAAGTCTTCATGAGAAAATACTTTTCTGTAACATATCATATTGACTCTGTTGTTGCAAAATGGGAGCTGCCTTTACAGAAAGCCAATTTCAAGAAATGTCAAGATGCCCAGAAAAGGAAAGTAACTGCCTAAGGTCCCAGATCAAGAAAGGGTTCAAGCACAGGTCTAACTTCAACGAGACTTACATACATGCTCTGTTTAAGCACCTACCTAAAAGTCTTCATAAATCAGGAGTTTGTTTTATATATACATACATATGTAATATATATATCTATTAATCACCGTTCATTGTAATGGATTCATGAATAAGAGAACTACATGTAACATATGCCTAACATGGTTCCCACTACATGTTTATACGTAAGTTTCATTCTGTATTTGCCCTATGGCTGAAGGTAGATTGTTAGGAGGGGAACTGGCATTTGTTCATTCTCAGCTCTTCATCTGTATTAAAAGATTCACATTCTACTGTAACATTTTCATTTACATCCCCTTCAGGCCAATAAAAAGCATAATCATTTTCCTCCCCAGTAACTGCATGGCTATCAGCTTTAATTTCAGCACACTTTTCTCTTCCTAAACCTTTTTGTCTGGTAACAGCTGGTCAATATATTTCTTCATTATGCCCCTTTTTGCAAAAGCAGCTATGCCATGCTCCCAGTAATACACCTTCTTGACAACACCTTTGTCCTAATTGTTTCATCCCTTGTAATTTTATGCACCTCCTACTGATGGATGCAGAATGTCTGGGAGGCATTTATTATAGATTCTATTTCCTCTACCGCGTTCATCCAGTTCCCATGCAAAATAAATCGTACCTATAATAAATCATAAAATCCAGAAAGACTTCAGTTAAAGTTACCAGGATGGTGGACTCTGATATAGAGCTTGCATTTGCAAATAAAATTCTACTTCATTTTCTCCAGTGCCCTTTCCAATGTATGTACAAAAGCCTTGTTTATCCATTTGATCCTGGGAGATAAGCAGCAGTTCTAACATGCTTTAGTGAATGTGTCTGAAATTGCTTCAAAACAACTGTGGACTGTTATCAAACAATTTCTTCAGATAATCCAAAAACATCAATAAACTCCATGATTTTTTGATATTCTGGCCAGTCAAGAAAGCTATGTGCTGCTTTGAACACCTGCGACAAGCACCAGCAATAGCTAACTACATGATTGATTAATCATCTCTGCAAAATCCAGATGTAATCTCTGTCTCAGTTATGTGTCCTGTGACGACGTGAAGGATTTGAGTCCCATTCATTTTCTGTCACTTTACCACCCAGAGCAATTATTAAAGTTACAAACTGCATTCTCAGGAAGCAGCATATTTTCTGAGGCTGCTCCTTCAAAATCCTATTTATTCAAAGTAATTCTGCACACTAACTCGTGACACCCTTTCAGTGCCTTCTCTTCCATGATTTAAGAATATTTGGATTGTTCCAGTTCTGGACACAAGTCCTTTGGCATATCTAGTTAAAGAAATACTAGGCTGCTGGCAGGTTCTTAAACCATACAAGTGTATTCAACGGACATGTTAACATTTGGGTAGAACCTACTAAATATTGTCATCTTTGTCAGTGGACTAGACCTTTTTTCTTGCTCATGACAAATTAATGATGGTGCTTAAATTAAGGCAAACAAGAGAAATAAAATTTCCATCAAAGTGCTAAAAGACTGTCCCATAGCCTAATCTGATGGGTCAAATACTCTCATTGCTCAAATCCCTGGCAGAGAAAGAAACCATCTTTTACAATTAAGAAAAAGGTAACACAATCATACAGGCAAAAATTATACTACAAGTAGCATTAGTAATTTTGGTTCCAGTTCAGCAAAGCTCTTTAGGAACCACTTAATTTGTCTGCTCTTCTGAATCGGAGTCATAATTAAGATGTTCTTAATCACCTCTTTTATTTAGTGAAGGAAAACATTTTCAAGACCAAATCAAATGGAGGTTGTACCTAGAGTACTAATACAAATTAAGAAATGGAGTAAGGGATTGGTGAAAAAACAGGAATGTAAACTTTAAACCATTTTAGAAATACATGTTAATACATAATTATAGTCGAAATATTACAATACCTAAAAAATACCCCCTTCCTACCTTCCCCTCAGGTCAGCTATCATTAGTGTAATTGGCTGATTTTCTAAATGCACCTTCCTTAGGAGGAATATTAAGGCAGAAGATCTGAAGGAGTGCATGAGCGGCTGTCCAAATCATCTCAAGGGAGGCTCTCCATAAACACAGAGCAGCACAAAACAAAGCTTAAGGGACATCTGTACCAGATGCAAACTGTTGGTGGAGACAAGACGGCTGCTGCAAGGACAGACAAAGGAACTCAGAATTCTCAAGGACCCGTGAAAGTGAGGACAAAAAGCATGGGGATCCAGAGGGAGTATTTAGTTCACGCAGGAAGCTGAGGTGGTCCTTGCAACGTGATTGTCACTGAACTGCCCGATGTCAGGCTGAAGGCTCTGTGAGGCCTTTGCAGGTGTAATGACAGCGTCATGTTTTCTTCCTCTTCTGTGCCAGTGACAACTTACATCTCCTCCTCTTTGCTGTGTATAAAGAAAACGTTCGAGGAACAGTGTAAAAATCTTAGTGCAGTTATTTTGTTTCTCATGTCCAGGAAAGACAGGTGATGGCTGAAGTCTGTCAGGGCCCTGAATGTACCCAGGTGATCTGCAATCTCTTCCCTGCCCCGTGCCTGGGGGTTGGCTGCCTGTAATCAAGGCCAGCTACAATATGGTGTAGCGGTGTCAGTTTGGGTCTGACTGTTGGTAAAGAGATGTGAGAGGCCTCTGTGGGGGCCTCCACCCCTTGCCTTGGGAGTTGCATTCAGGCTTAGGCCTTGCTCTTGATTGTTCCTTGAGAGGTGTCTGTGTTTTATGCATGTTTGTGCCTAGATCCCCAAATCCTCTTCTTGAAACAGAAGACAACTAAAACACTGTCTGACAGACACTTCTACCCGCTTTTAAGACAAATCTCCAGATGCAGTAGCTAGGTTAAGGAGAACGCTCAGACTGAGGGCTCATCTCCACATGAATGGAGAATTTCGTAACCTCTAGCTAGTGGTTAACCTGCATCCCTCCAAATGAAGCTCAAAGCATTTCTGAGAGTGGAGAAAGGTGTGGCAAGACAGAAGACTAGATACCATACTTCTTGAAGTCTCAAGGAGAAAGCAGACCATGAAAACAAGAATTTCTATGGTTTGGTCTCTGGATGTGTTTTATCATCTTACCCAAAACATAAGTGAATATATATTTTCGTTCCATGGGCAGGGTATTAGTTGTGTGGTAGACACAAACACAGACACAATACCTGTTTGGATAACAGCCCACTCAGAGATTTAAAAACTGTTGAGTAGCTACCTCTTAACCACCCCCACCTCCCACTTCTTTGATCCTTGAAAATATTTACCCTATACTGTAAGCCAAAACCTCCTTCTAGCCAACTAAATTATCAGCTGCACAAACTTTTGAAAAACAGCTCCAAAGTTTTTTCTACCAAAAAAAGCCCAACCTGATTTGTTTGGTAAGATCTGTTCTCTATAAACTTGCTTTGATTCTGTTTATGGATCTGTTCCCTTCTGGAAATATAGGATACATCTGCTTGCTTGGTTGTGAAGGGCTTCTATGTGATGAATCATCCACATAAATGCCTGTCCCACATACGAACTGCCTTGCAGAGCTATATCAAAAATTGGCTTAACACTTTAGATCAGCAGCTGCAAGTTTGGGTCTGACTGGGAGCTTCTCGACACTTTATACTTTGGCCTGTGTAATCTTTGTTGTTTGAAAGTAAATTTCTGAACTGCTATCCCTGACTTCTTCAGGTATTTTTTCTCTTTGCATTTCAAAATACATTGTTATGCGAGGATAGTTTTTTCCCCATTTACTTAATTTCTTCTTAAAGTACAACTCTGAATTTTGTTCTCTGATAAAATCTTGTATTTACCAATTCTTAACAAAATCCTACATCTGTACAAATCTTTACATTGACTTCAGGAGGTGCTGAAATAAGTTTTAAGCAACATGGATAGGAATTTCTCCTGTCCCCACAAATCTGGCACTGTCCCTCTACAGAGCTTTTGCTCTGTATCGTTCTTGTCAACTTTAGTATTTTTAGTTTGTTGGTATCACTCTTCTTTTCTGCCAAGAATGGTTTACAGCCTCCCAATTAAATACTTCTTGTAATTTCAAGATGAATGCAGATAAACTGTAACAGGCAGGTGTGGCACTCCTCTTCCATGTCATGCTTTCAGAGCTCTGAGGCACTTCCTTAGGTAGTGTCTGACAGAGTTGCCTAGGTGCTTTCCACAACAGTTACTTCTTGTGGAATAGTTGGGTTTGGCTGATAAAATTTTTGTTTTCAGAGAAAAAGAACAGAAAAAGGCAAAAAAAAAAAAAATCACTGAACTATGTAAAATGGCACGTTTAAGTCAGCAAACTAGCTCCAAATAACTGAGATGAGACAATTATTTGTCCAAAAAGTAAAATGAGGGTGGTCACTGCCTTCTGAGCATAAATGCCCACATCCATTGAACTGTCCAAGTGCCTAAAAACAAAAACGTGTTAGCTGGATTAGGAGAAAAAAAAAAATTTCCTGAAGTGGCTCAGAGAGTGACTAAAAGGCTTCCATATTTTGCAATGGACTTAAAGGGAAAGAAAACTAAGATGTATCAGGAAACATGGAGGAAAACTGGCACAAGGCACGGTTATTTCTGGTGGCATTCACAGGGGTTTAGCTCTTGGGCACTTTGGTGAACCGTATGAAGTGCTGGCAGTGTACCAGCTTTGTTGTAGGCTGTGCCCAGAACACCTTCAAGGATCAAGATTAAACAGCACTGAGAGTAAAGCAGAATATTTTCATTGGCAGATAACACATAGCATTAGTTTTTTTAAAAAGTAAGCAAACTGGAAGTTAGTTCATTTCCTAGGTTTTATAAGTAAAGGAGTAAAGGAAAGACTTCTGCTGAGTTTCAGCTACTTATAGCCCAAAAACTTCAGTCTTGCCTACAACAGAATTGCTGCTACCCATTTACAGTTTGAATTTACTAATATAAATATAAAGCATTCATGCAGTTCATCTGCCATGTATGCCATGTAGCTGTGCTGTCAATTTTGTCTACGGCAGGGATTAGACTGGGACGCCTCCACAAGCAGCACTGATCTCTCACTCACACAAAGCTGTATGCAGCTTACTATTAATACTCGAGCAAGCCACGTTTTACCCCTATTTATCACAGTGTGGTTCAGCCAGGAATTGCAGGTTTCATTAAAAATGAATAATTTTACCAGTAAGCAACACAAACTTGAGATGCCCTTCACCGGTCTCAAAATATCTTGTTTTCCTGGATCGCGTCCATAGCCTGTATGTCAATGGTAGCTGTAGCCTAGCTGAAGTGACTCAGTCGGATTCAAGGCATAAAGTGGGGATTTTAATATAGGTATTTACGCCGAATCTAAGATTACTTCATTTTCATATAAACTTGTGGCATTCTGGGTGTAGTTAGGAGCCAGCTCTGATGACTTTTGCGGCACTGCGCTCCCTAAGGGACCCCCGAGGATATAAATTTTAAACCCAGGGCCTACCCCGTGCATCAAGAGGCTTTGCTACCAAAAAGAGACTAGAAATAAACTAGCGTAGCTGGTGGAAAAATCCCGAACTTGGCAGAGGCCTCGGCCCATGGCTCTCGGCCTCCCAACCCAGCAAAACAAACCGCTGATAACACTGAGGCGGGCTGTGAGAGCCGCTGTTCAAAGCGGAGCTGTGTCTCTCCCAAGGTCAGCTATTTGAGGTACAATAAACAGGAAAACATGGCGCTGGCTGACCCCGCCCCAGCGATCCCGGGCAGTTGCCAGGGTGACAGCGCCCGCACGCCCCCGGGCACCGCCTGCCCCGGCCGTTGGCGGCGGCCGCCGGCCGGCGGAGCGGGCGCGCGGGTGCCACCTGGCGGCGCCCCGGGGCGCAGCCGCCGCCTCCTGAGAGAGCCCGGCCGCCGGCAAGGCCTGCGCTGCGGTGGCGGAAAGCCCACCAAACCGCGGCGGAGGAGGAAGAGCTCCCGCGTTGCAGGGGGTGGAAGCGGCGTACGAACTGACTAATCCTGCCCAGGGCCTGCCAGCAGTCTGAGGCAGGGCTGGACCTCGTAGGCCTCGCTGCCTTCAGGGTCCCTTCAGCCCTGTGTCTCCACAGGACCCCTGTGCCTCCTGTGTCTTCTTTCCTACACAGAAATAGTGGGTTTAGATGAATTTTCACAAGCATAGGGGCTGGCAGGCTTCAAAGAAGATGAGCAATCCAGTTAAATAGCTTGATGGTATGTCCTTGTATTGCAGTAGATCTATTGTACTGAAAGTTTGGGGTTTATCACCCTCCTCCAGACCATATGCAGCATGCCTTACTCCCATGGGGGGAGTACTTAGAAATCTTGCTAGTCCAGCGTGCGCCATGAATTATGTTGGCTTGCCTGGCTGTGACCCAAAATCACAACGGCTTTCTAAATTACACCAATTATTTGTCTTTGTGACTAGGGAAGCCCCTCTGTGATACTTTTTGAACATATGCTCAAACTCAAATGTGAGTAATTCTTTATAGCAAGAACAATATTGCATTTCCAGGCGAGCAGGATAAGAAGAGTGTTTAAATATACTTGTTTCAAAGAACTCTGCTTTATCTTCTGAATAAATCATTTCAGCGAATAATAGCAATAACAACCTATTCATTTTAGCATCAAAATAGCAAGAATGTATTTTAACACAACTATTTCTTCTGTCCCAGGAAATGGCCTGCCTACCTCCTTTTTTAAATACTATTTTTATAACTCCCGGTGGCCTGGATTCAGGATAGAGTTAATATTTTTCTCCATGACGCAGTAGGCAGAACATGCTGAAACTTTATGAACCCAGAAGCGTATTCTCTATGATAAACAAAAACAAACTAAAAAAAAAATCTCTAAGGACTCCGCAACTCATATGGCTTTTACCATCTGGCACGCAGTCCTGGCACACTGTAAATCTTTGCAAGTGGTATCTCCTTTACAGACCCTAATACATAAAACCCATATGCCAGAGGCTCTTAGAGGCCACCCCCCTTAAGCTGCAGACATCATGTTATAGCAGCGTGAGATCTTCTATGAAGACAAATCTTTTATGATATTTAGATGGTAAAAAAAATCCATTACCTCCAAACCGTAACAGTATGGACGCCGCCAGTGAGGGAACTTTTAGTGATGGTGCCTTTCTCTTAGAAAGGTCACCAATCACACTCAACACAGAGAGCTGGGAGTTGAGCAAAGGCAAAACAGGAGAGGGGGGGTTGAATGTTGAGTGCTGTAAAGATAATTCCAGGGTTATCTCTGGAAAAAATTAAAACAACTCGCATCAAGACATTTAGTAATACAAGATACCGAGGTTACATTTGATGAATACCAACCCTAATGACAAATATACTCTGTGTAAATCTGAGCTCCATGACTTTTGGCAAGGGTATTAGCCAGCAGCTCAAAAGTCCTGGCACAGATTATCAACATGCCCATAAGTTTCTGCAGGCACAAATACATCTGTTAAATCACTCTTCCATGCTTCCCTTCATCAAATATATAAAGTTGTGTTGACCGCTTCATCACCAAGCTCTCTGTCATAGGCTACACCTGGCCTGCCCAGCACGAAGGGACTGAAGCCCTGAGGGAGCTCTGAGCAGGTTCCCTGAAGCGGCATGTCTCTTCCCTAGCTTCTAAGAGGACACTGAAAAGCAGAAGGCCCTTAAAAAGGCAGATTACCCTGAACAAGGGCCATCCTCATGGATTGCTAGATTTTAATGCCAGAAGGCATAATCAGGTCTAACCCTATGAATAATACACGTGTTAGTGGATACAGCTCATCTGCTCTCTAGACTCAGCACCTTTTTGATCTGCTGAAATGAGGTTAATGAAGATACGGGATGTCTGCATCTTCCCCAGTCCTCATTTTTGCTTTCTCTGAGGAGGAGTCTGCATTTCTTACCTGAACTGGGGAAGCAGAAGAGCTGCAGAAGGATAAACACAAGTTATTTCATAGTTTATTCTATTCATGGGGGCAAGACTTTGCCCAAATGTTGAGGTCACACAGTAGCTCTTTCTGATGGCATCACTGATGAAGGAACATCCCATTGGATTGCTGCTGCTGTGTCTAGCTTCTCCTAGAAAGTGGTGGTTAGGCAAGGGGGCTTCTACACAAAGAATCAGCCTAATGTATGTGCCTGCACAGAGGTTTACACAACTTAAGGAGCATGTTCAGGGTGGGGTATAATAGGGAAAAATTAATTCAGTATGGAAAAACAGTGTTTCTTCTCCATTCATACATCCACTTAAAATTTGCAATTAATTACATTTTTGCTCTTAGATAATTAGATAACTGGATCTCTCCTTTGTATAAATCTAAAAAGCGAATAGAATTCCTACCATAATAATACCAGTGGCAACTTCCATAGCCGTTCATGACCGTTTTCTGTGACTAAGGGCTGTACCAAGAGAAATGGAAGAAAACATCTTTTCTTCATGTGCCATACAGTGGCTTTTATCCCAATGTGTATTCTCCATTGTTCACAACATTCAAATACAGAACCTCTACCAACATTTTAGTATTGTTGTAATATTTTTATTAAAAGGATAAAGAGATTTTTAAATAGATCAAGAGAGTTTTAAATTGAAAAAGCACTAAAATTTGTCTAGTCCCAGATTTAACACTAAAGCAATAATAAAACAATTTGAGTTTGGTTATGGTATATTATTTTTTATACTCTTAAATTACTCATTATTATTCTATTATCATCATCTATTCCTCTTACCACAACACCCACAAACTCTGTCATAGGCTAAGATTTCACTGTACTAAGTACTGTACCACGAGAAAAAAAGAAAAGGGAAAAAAACCAGCCCATTCCCTAAAGCCTTTCAATTTAAGGGTACATACAGCAAGTCCCTTCTAGTATGGGGTTTACAAGCAGGGAAGTATCAAGAAACAGTAAAGCCAGTTTGATCAAGGTGATGGACTGACAGCAGTTGAGAGAGTCTAGCTGCTCTGGAGGGATTTGCAGGAAATTTCACACAGGAGAATTTTAAGGAAGCATTTACAGGCAGATAACATGGTAACTTCGCATAGGTTCACAGGGAAAACCTCCAAAACCTAATGCTGTGTGAGCAGCAGACTCAAAAAGGCATGTTCCAAAATGTTAACAGGTGGATGATAGATGCTAGCATCTTAACGTGACAGGAAGCAGAGGCAAGATCTTAAACCTGATCTGAAGAGATGAGTGGGAGAAACAATGTGGGAGGAAGTCTGAGTGGGAAGAGCAGGACACTGCGCTGTAGGGGTTGAAGAACAGGGAGGCCATGTGTTAATGCACAGGAGGGGATAAGTCTGTCAAAGACAAGAACGAGCAAACCAGTTTTTGCAGCAGAATTTTTAATGGGTCTGATTCCTTTTGTCAAGCTTAGAGGGGAAAGAAAAACTAGTTTTGAAATGTAGGAGGTATCTCACAAGGTAGAAAGAAATGGCGTATTGCAGAGACACTGTAATAGAAAAATTTGCAGGATTTAAGCACAGCACTACTGCACAGCTCCAGAGATGCCTGAGTGATATCATGGGCCTGTGTGATGTTGAAGAAATAATGTTGCTTGTTGTCTAGGAAAAACATTCTCGGTAGGGGTGGAGAATTACATCTGAACCTGAATATGAGGAGGTTTTAGGGGTTTTGTTGGGAGCTTGATAAGTGGAATCTCTTTTTCTATTAAGCATTGAACTACGATTTCTGATACAAATAGGAAAATATATATGACAATATAAGTCTTGAGATCTATATACAACATATATATACAATATAAGTCTTAGTATCTACCAATAATATAAAGTGCAGCACCATGGTAAAGTGAGTGATTGAAAACAGTGACTATAGCAGAGGAAGTACGAGGTACATATGACTCTGGAACTTATGTTCAACAGATGTAGCAGAAACTATAATGCAAAAATGTTCTATATACTCCTTGACATTAAATATTATTAGGCAAGAAAAGTGAGTAAGAGCCCAAGTCAGAGTTGGCTGAGAAATTTCATATTATCAGCATTTTTTATTAAAGTGAGGAAACCAGAGGCTGTCTATTCATACCATTTTTTTAGGCATCTTGTTGAAGTTCAGTTTCATGATGAATTTAAGCTGATCAAAAAACAGCCTGATGCTGAGATGCGTGGTCCAGCTTTCACCACATTTCTGCTGCTCCTTTTCTATTACCAAGGTAAATCAATTTAAAGTTAACAATGGAAAAACGTTACTAGTTTTAAGCAACTTCAGTGGATTGACCTGATCTTCCCATGATTGCACAAGTCACTTAGCTCATGCAAGGGAGAGGGCAGGAATGAGCAGTTCTGTATGGGATGGAGAGGGGAAAGGCAGGACTGCTCTTTTCCAGGGCAGCAGCTTTAGATCAACTTAAGCCAGCCATGAAACAGCAGTATCAGAGAATCGAAGCTGGTGTAAAATTTAGGTGCTCTGAATGATGATTAGGAGGAGTCTCTAGGTCTCCTAGGCTTTGTGCATGTCTCTCCACTCTTCAACAGTTTTACAGTAAAGGAAAAATATTTCCTACACAAAAGAACAATGATTAAAAAAACCCTCTTCCATAAATTACAGTTTCTCATAGGGAAAAAAAAAAACTTTTACCACAGATTTTCTTCCACATTTTTCATTCATTTCAGTCCTTACATTCCACAGAAATACATACATATTTTATATTAATTGCATGGTTCAGATTGTTGGTGATTCAAAGGCTGTAGCAACTTTTTGCTTTTGCTGAATTTCTCTATCCTTAATTTATTTCCAGATTTAGCAAAATACAGTATCAATTTGAACAATTTAGTTTGCTTTCTGTTTTTTTGAAGTATCATAAAAAAATCCATGAAGTTGTTCATATCTTCTCTGTGTTCTGTTTTTCTTTTTTTTATCAATGTTTTTTTCCCCATAAATGACTTGGAGCTTGTGTCTAATACAGTGATTATGCAAAAAGATACATTTTGTAGCATATGAAAGCTTGGCAGGATATTGTTGCAAAAACTCTGCAAATATTCCATCACATGTGTTTAAAAAAAAGGGGGAAAAAAGAAAAAGAAAAAAGCCCCAGCACATATTTTCTGTGAATATTTGGCAATTGAAATTTACTGATATTCATGTTTGCTGAACTTAAAAAATGCAGGCTTGACTTCATAGAAGTAGATTTTAGACCATTCATTATTTTATTTAAAACTGCTTGCATGCTCATACAATCAGGTAACATGAATAATGTGTGATTTGTCATGCTTACTCAACTAAGCAAACCAGCTCATAGTTTAAATATCTAATAGTAATATTTCTGCAAATTATTTGTGACCCAGAAGTGAATTTAAAAATGCATTGAATACATTCCCATTGTGAATAATTTGGGGAGGGCACTGTTATCTGTTGCGGATAAATGTCAAGCAAAAAAAAATAGTTATATTTGTCATTATGTATTAAATGTTTATCTCCGGCAAAGTGACTGCTGAGCTTAGGTTAGATCCATAGCTGCCAGTGAGGAAAAGCACCGTCCTTTTAAACTTATTTTATCAGCTTTGATTTGCTCTCTAATCTTAATTCCTTTTCCTCCTCTTTTCCCCCTTATTTACTGCTACATTTCTGTTTTTAACTATTGGGATCTGAAGTATGATGCCCATAGTTTGCATTTTGTATCAGCATGTCATATTTTATACCAACAGTGTATTTTTTTTATATTTCCTATCAACATGTCTTAACCCTATGAAGGTTTCATGAGAACCATGACATCATAAAAAAGACTATCTAAATTTAGAAATAGGAAATCAAGTGGGAAAAAAAACTTGAGAAAAGTCAACAAGGGCTTCTGTTGCAGTAACTGCCCTGAAAATTGTGCAACAGATCCATTCCTATTGAAACAATATGCTGAACAGATCTGTTCTAATGATATAAGTGTACACAATATCTTTCCTATTTTAGGAATCCGTGCAACATCTGAAAAAAGATGTTCAGAAATCAAATGAATGGAGTATGTAACTCTAAAGTATGCAATTATAAAGATACAATAAAATAGAAGTGCTGAAACAGTTCAAACACATCAAAATTTATTAAAACTATGAATATATTCAGATAGTACAAGCAACGCTGTTCTGAATTCTGTGCAGATTCAGAACTATTGAAGAGGAAAAACAAAAAGGCAAGATCATACTTGTCATGAGCTGAAACCAGGCATAGCTGCAGCTCTTGCTTTGCCTTTGCTGTTGTGACTCTTTTAGTGGTTCTGGCGATACAAAAAAGACTGTTAGAGATCAGTTCATAGCTTCTGCCCTGTTTTATTTGGGCATTTATCCTTCCAAATATCCTGTATCCCATCTCCAGAGGCCCATATTAATCCTTAAAGGCCTCCTGTTCAGGAAAGTTAACTTTAAGCATGTACTTAATCACTTTCCTGAATCACAACCTAGAAAATCAACTATGTTAGTGCAATTTATAATAGATTTTGTGGGCACAGCAATTTTAATCTTATTAGAAGAAACAATCCACCTTGATGCCTTATCCTTTTTAATAATTGATATTCTCATCCAGCATTTTTACAATCCTACATTAACTGTGAAGATTTCCTATTGAAGGTATAAAATAGCCCTTCTGAAAGATATGAGAAAGGAAACAGCCCAACAGTATGTTCACTGAAACTATGCTGATTCTGCTCTGACATTCCCCAAAGATAACCGGACATGATTACCTACGTATTTCTTATAACTTTTGTTATTACTGAGGTTGAAGTAGTTTTTCTCCTATCAACCTTCTTGTGCATAGTTACCTGAAATCAGTAACTAAAAAAAAAGACTTTTTGTTTTCAAAGGACATTCATTTTCATGTAATACTTGATCCACACTGTTAGACTAGGATAATCTATCTATCCAATAGAATCAGCTTAATTACCTAGAAATTATGATATATGATCTGATGTAGAATAGCTATCCCATGATAGGGAATGTTGCTTAAGCAGTTTCTGTATTGCTTGGAAAGAATAAATGTTCAGCTAAATATAAAGTAATGCAATAGAATTATCTCCCTGGTCTCTGAGATTCCGATCACTTTAATATTATTGATTCTTCAAAATTTAAGGAAAATTAAATCCTTTCAACAATAGATAAGGAATATATTTCTCTTTTTAAAGAGATCCTTGTCTATCAAACCTTGTAAAAAGCAG